>JAVQJS010103930.1:0-39990 GCA_036024795.1 Galaxias rostratus | reverse complement strand
CACACACACGCACACACACACACACACACACACACACACACACACACACACACACACACACACACACACACACATACACGCACACACACCATCTAAACAATATTGAATTCATAAATTTAAAACCCTAGATGTATTTTAGATGTTACTTATTCAAGAGTAAATTAATGAAATGTTGTTGAAGGGAGGCTGATAAATATGTGCATAGACAAGATACGATCTATCTACTTAATACTTTTGTCTTGTACTTTTCTGTTATCAAAGCTAACTGTATGTACTGGGACAGTTTGTGTTTATGATATGGGAGAAAATATTTAAGAGTCAAGCAGTGAAAAATCTGGAAGCTACTATTATTTAAAATTATTATCTTGGTTGGTGTCTAAAGCTAATTTACTGGTTGTTCGGCTTTATTCCGCTCCCCCTAGCGCACTTGCATGCAATAATATTTCTATGACATATTATTGAAAAATGTCTCCCTCTGCAGGCTGAAGAGGAGTTCAACATTGAGAAGGGTCGTCTGGTCCAGACCCAGAGGCTGAAGATAATGGAGTATTATGAGAAAAAGGAGAAGCAGATTGAACAACAGAAGAAAATGTGAGTCACAGAAATTCCAGACATCATGGGAATTTAGTTGATTCATTTGTTTTTCTGTTTTAAAGGGGGGATATATTAGCCTTGTGATACGCAGCCACACACCTACTTAAGTAGGTTGATAAGTAGTATGTTATTTTTCAACTATTTATGCATTTACTTTCACAATTTCTGTGTCAGACTTTTTAAAACACAAACTTTAGACAGTTAGTTAAGTAGTTGATTAATAATATGAAATAATATATGTTTCCTGTAATTCAGAGATTTGAGTGTAAAGTATGATGATAAGAGTGTTATTCTTGCAGCAATTGTGTTGGGGATTTTTTATTTAGTTTTTATCTGTGGTGATTCTGATTAGATTTTAAAACACTGTTTACCTTATATAATGGAAAATGTTTTTTGTAAAGGGTTTTGATTTTCTTGAGGGTAACATATACACACAATAACATTTTGGAATGTAAAGAAAAGTGCACACATTGGATTATTGCATCTTGTACAGTATGTGATTGTTATGGGATACACAAATGAACATTTGTGTTTCAGATCTTATAGATTATCAAAAGATATACGTTTATATCGTTCGATTGCTCAATATCATGTTGATCTGTTACTGTGGCTGTGGCATGTTTAACTTCCTGTCATGTTCAGTCAAATGTCCAACCTGATGAACCAGGCTCGCCTAAAAGTACTCAAAGCCCGTGACGACATGATATCGGTACGTCCCATTTACCGTCTTTTGGCTTAATTAATTTAATCACAAAGTTTGCACCAACCATATTTTACGATAGTGTGAATTAGACTTGTATTCATTGTTGCTTGTAGGAAATGTTGAATGAGGCTCGCCAGAGGCTTTCCAATGTGGCTAAGGACCCAGCCAGATACCCTGCCCTGATGGATGGCCTGATTTTGCAGGTTTGTAACTTTAAAGTGACTGTTTATTTTTAATATAGTACATGACTGAGGTTCTCTAAATATATTTGATTGTAACCGGTTAGTTTGGATGTATTTTGTTTCACATCAGGGCTTTTACCAGCTTCTAGAAGCCAAAGTGACCATTCGTTGTCGTAAGCAGGACTTACAGATGGTGCAGGTAAAGCATCAGACTCAACTGTAAAAACGGGGAAGCTGTGAGCTGGGTGCATACAGTTTCTCAATTGAAAAGTGTGATCATTGAAAGATTGCTATTGTGTGTTCAGGCTTCCGTCCAGAGAAACATTCCTCTCTACAAGGCAGCTGTGAAGACAAACCTGGAGGTCCGCATTGACCAGGATAACTTCCTGTCGCCAGACATGTAAGTACCTATTCAAATATTACAAATTATCAAATTAAATAAGACATTAAACACTCTAGGCAGCACGGTGCTTCAGTGGTTAGCACTGTTGTCTCACAACAAGAAGGTATTTGGTTTGAATCCCACTTGACCCAGGGACTTTTCTGTGTGGAGTAAGCATGTTCTCCTCGTGTTTGTGTAGGTTTCCACCAGGTGATCCAGTTTCCTCCCATTATTAAAAAGACATGTGCGGGTTAATAAATGTTATCTGCCCAAACATTAATACTTAATTGATATGGTAATTAAAGCGACTTGTGTTGGGATATAGTTCTGGAGGAATTGAGATCTTCAACGCTGATGGGAAGATCAAGGTGTCCAACACCTTAGAGAGCAGACTGGACCTCATGGCTCAACAGGTAAAAGAGAAAGAAAACTTCCTAGGTGCAATACTTTCATCCTTTTTACTAGTAAATGTAGAATTTAACTGATTATTTATGGTCATATTAACAGCCATTATTGAAGTTTACTAAATATTTGCCAGACCCCATTTGCCGTTTACTTTGTACATAGTGATCTAAACCAAAGTTTCCCTGAGCAGATGATGCCTGAGATCAGAGTGGCTCTCTTCGGCGCCAATCAGAATCGCAAGTTCATGGACTGAGTTTCTTAGTCATGTACCAAAAAAGCTGTTAATTTATGTTTTCTTATGTACAATATTTCATTCCTGTATCTGTGAAAAGGTTTGGAAATGCTGTCTTAGCTCAAAGATACATGCTTGTGGTTGTGTGATATATTGTTGTATTTTTCTGCCCACCAAGGGACTGTAGAAGTTGTAACTTAATTTAAAGATTTGTGTATGACATACTTTTGCACAGTGGTAATGGCTGGTTTGCTCTGCTGCTCTCTTAGAAGGGTTTTGGTTTGCACTCCTTAGTCAGGAATGGCTAATTGGCTGGTCGCTTACAGTAACGTGCAGATTGGGCCAGCCTGCATGGAGGATAGACTAGTGATCTCATTGTTTCTATTGCATTTGATTAAATCCTATGTTGGCTTCATCCTATGCGTAGGTCCAATGTGTAGGTTAATGTGAAAGCAGGGAGTGTTGTTTTGCTAATAACTATTTGCTCCCACTGATCGAAACTAAACAAGAAAAAAAATCAGCAAAACCATCTATTCTCAGCGAGTACAGTTAATTTATTAATGTTGCGTCCACCTTTTGTTCGTCTATGTCAACTCAAAAAGGTGTGAACTATCATTCCAATGGATATACATTACTTACATTATGTATTTTGAGTTCTTATATACAGTAACAAAACAATTGTGTGTATGGATGTTGTTTTTTTGTGTCCCATATGAAAACATACTATTGTGAAAATGTAATAAAGTATTAATGGTATTGTTTGCTGTCTTTTCCATGTTCGCTTTATATTTAAGCTATCAGTTGAGCAAATTATGTACTTTTAAGTGCAGTAATGATATGATTTTTTCGCCTGTCCTTTGGCAGCAATGATTATCTGTAAGTCCTCAATTATGTCACCAAGGATTGAATTGTATGGAGTAAATTGTTCAAATTAAATGAAGTGTGGAATTCTGCTGACATTCAGCAGCAATTTTGAAAGTGAGCTAACACTTCCACATTGTCAGCAGCTCAACTGCATGTTTCTGCATGTGATAACTCACACTGGGCTATCAGAAATTGCATTCAGAAAGGGTGAAAGGAGAATGATGGACTGGACGCTGCTTGAAATCCCTGGTAAGTCATTGCTATGTTATTTTTTCCCTATGGACTGTGTTGGGTTATGGGTATGTAGTACACAACTTTGATTTTAAAGCAGTTAAGGGTTTTTGGTTTTTGAGTGAATTGAGCTACAATTACAACCGTACATTATTCAGTTGCAAGTGCATAATGCCTTCACACCACCATGGTTATGATCAATAATTCTTACTATGGTCACCCACGCTTTATTCTTGCTTTAAGTTTTACCATATGATCATTTCTCATTTAAATTTTCTGTTAAAGTTTAGTACACTTATGTCCTTCACTAAAGGTTAACACCATGCACATTTTTGCCCTTTGGCTTTTGTAGCTTTGCTCTTGTTTGCGATAGTGTGCAATGGAATCCCTGATCCCCATCAGAGGGACATGCTTATGTGTCAAGAGATCTCCAGAATGATTGGGGGAAACACACAGCTCACAGAGGCAGAGCAGCGACTTGATGCTTACCTTCACAAACTGAAAGCTCAAGAGATGTCTACTGCCCCATTCCCCCCAGCCATTCACTTCTTCAAGGCAAAGCCCTTAATTGAAAAAAGCCCAATATTCCGCTTGCTTCAGAAGATGCCCAAAGGTGATAACAATCATGCTTATTTCAGTCAAATATGTGTAATGTACATGAGACGTTGTGCCAATTCTAATGGATAATTGCAATCTGTGACATAAAATAACCAATTAATGAAAGAAACCACAAAAAGATCAAGGACAATTTAGTGTATAAAAACAGAATCTGAGCCTGTGCACCATAATTACTGCAGTAAGTTCACTATAAAGAAATAGCAAGTTCTGATTAGCTGACAAAGTTGAAACAAGTGTATAGGTCTAAGAATAATAATCATTCTATTGCAAAAGGTAGAGCAGTGGTTCTTAACCTTTTTGGAGGTACTGAGCCCTGAAAGTTTCATAAGCGCATTCGCCGAACCCTTCGCACCCTTCACCGAACCCTTCGTACAGAAAAGACTCACGCACAGTGTGTGTATTTTTACCTCCACCGAACCCGAGACTGACTCACCGAACCCCTGGGGTTCGATCGAACCCAGGTTAAGAACCACTGAGGTAGAGGGAGGTGGGCGTAATCAGTATTAATTAATAATTAAGGACACCTACACAGAACACAGACATTATTTTATTTTATGTCAAAGACAGCAAACTTTAGCCTTCAGTGTCTTCAAAAGACACATAAGGTCTCATTCGGGACGTGGTCTTCACCATGACACTTCCACCACATTGGAACACCAACTTAGGCGTGGACCTCCATGAAGATGCGGAAATTTCCCTAACATTGTTTAAGTTTTAAGTTACTATGATGTCTTGGTTACAGGGGCAGCTCTACACATCCATAGCTCGTCTCTGGTCAGTGTTGATTGGCTTGTGAAGAACGTCACATATAGACCTCATTGCTACATCTGCTTTACATGGGACAACTCTGTGAGGTTTCTTTTCTCAAGTCGCTGGCCCTACCCTCGCTGGGACTGTTTCTACTGGCAACTGTTGGAAACTTTGAGAGCCAAAATGGATGACCCTGCAGACTTTGACAATAGGTTCAATTTAACGGTTTTAAATCCAAATCATGATTTGTGAGATAATAGGGCCACAAATGGTATAACAGCTGGACACGATTCTGTTTTTCAGCTTGATGAGAAACCTCACATTATTTACTGAAGATCCAGACACAGCATATCTAAATCAAGAGGCAGTCTGGGAGATGTTTGAGAAAGCTTTTATTGCAACTGCAGGGCTGGTCACCCATGCTCCTGTGTTTAAAGATTACATCTATGAGGGCTTAAAACAGCTCTACAGTGACAACATTATGTATTTGGAACTTAGGACTGGCTTATCAAGGGTATGTTATAATTTCAATGAACAAAATAAACACATATTCCTAACTAACTTTCAAAGATAATCTAGTTAAATATGAATAAGCAAAATGCATATTGGTTCCAATAGTGACAATAGTTTGTTTTTCCATGAAGACCTATGAGCTTGATGGAAGCCTACATGATAAAGCCTGGTCCCTGAAAGCCTATGAAGATGTAACCCAGCAGTTTAAAGCAGGTCACTCAGACTTTATTGGTGTCCGAGTAATAATTGCAGTCCACAGGTATAGTATCAATTAAATGTAAATAGACATGTATAGGAATTTTTCAAATTGCAGAAGTTAGACAACAAATGGTTATTCAAAAATAATACTGTATTGTGGTGTATGTTGTAATTGTTGTTTGTATGCTGTCCACAGGGCACTGAGTGCATCTGTAGTCAAAGCAGCAGTAAAAGAGGCTATTAAGATGCAAACTGCTTTCCCAGAAACTGTAGCTGGATTTGACTTGGTAAAAGATAACAGTAAATTGTTAATGCGCAATCTGCACTGGTAACATAAAGATATTTTAGTCTACTATCTAGATATATCACATTTTAGTGTGCTGGAAGTAATTCTATGCATATTTTACGATCAATCAGATACAGTGAAATTTTGTGAACATTGAAAGCCATACTGTACAATAGTGATGGATTACTTTTGTGTTGGCAGATTGGAAGGGAGGACAGCGGACGGCCACTTTGGTATTTCAGAGACGCATTATCGCTGCCAGCAGAGCTCGGAGTTAGACTGCCTTTCTTCTTTCATGCAGGGGAAACAGGTGAGTTTATTGTGGTTGACAGCCTATGACCCTTAAATGTATAAATGAATAACACACTGCTGTGATTGTCAATTTCAACCAGACCTAGAGGACACAGATGTGAATAAAAATCTGCTTGATGCTTTACTTTTCAACACTACACGAATTGGACATGGGTACGCAATGCCACACCACCCACTAGCAAAAGAACTTTCCAGGAAGGGAGGTGTTGCTGTGGAGGTGTGCCCCATCTCAAACCAGGTGATTAATCATGGGTGATTAGATTATATTAACAGGAGAGGAATTAAACATGATTTTATGAACACATTAAAAGCCTGCTGTTTTTAAAGTGTCTGTTTGGTTGGCATGTGTATGTTGTGTTGTTCCACTTGTGGTCTGACCAGGTGCTGATGCTGATCTCAGACCTTAGAAACCATCCAGCAGCAGTGCTTATGTCAGAGGGCCATCCTCTTGTGATCAGCTCAGATGACCCCTCAATGTATGGGACCATTGGGCTTTCCTATGATTTCTATGAGGCCTTCCTAGGCATAGGAGGGTTAAAAGCTAACCTGGGCACCCTCAAAGAACTTGCAATGAACTCTATCAGGTTGGTAGAGATTCCTTCCTGCATCTATCAGTGAGAACTTAGCAAATGTATTGTGCTAGCCCATTCCTTGAGTACAGAACCCATGTGTGGTATTTCATCAAGTTTACTTATTATCTGTCATTAAGGTATAGTTCACTCTCCCCTGAACTGACAGAACGAGGCTTGGATATATGGCAAAAGAAGTGGGACAAGTTCATCTCAGAGAATTCATGAGTACAATTCCAGATTGTATGGCAACGGAGAACAAAAATGTGTACAGAATAATTTTTTATACTTTATTATATAAAAGTGAATTACATTGCAGTATTACGCATTTGTAATGACCATTCACAGATTGTGTACGCACTAGTTCACAAAAGGTTTTCCAACGTTAAATTGAAACTGCTTAAACAATTCATTTTAAAATGCAATTTAAAACCTTTACACATTCATATGAAAATTAATAGATAATGTAATATTAATTCCTCAAGTCCACCTGACTAAAAACAGCTTTTTTGTTTAATCTTTTAATACATCTTCCTGTTTTATTATAAAATTATCTTCAGACGCTGAATGTCCTACTACAGTATTTTTCCGTGCTGCTTATGAAAGCCAATCCTGAGGTCTTTTACAAGTCTATCACATGCTGTATCTTCCAATGTTGACCGGTGCACGGCTGTATATTGATGTAGTACGTGTTGTCCTTCTGGGTAACCTCAAGACATCTATTTGTATCTCTGTTCTTAATAGCTCCTCCCTGTGAAACCATGAAACACTTTTATCTAAAATAGTAATATTTTGTCGACATTAATGCAATCGAAACGGTTGACTAAAGCACATACCTGTTTAAAGTCCCAGTGCATGTGTTTTGCTGTTTTCTTTGCAACCTTACAGTCATACAAACCAGGGCCTTTACCGGTGCCATTGTCGACCAGACATCGATTGCTATTGTATTTGTGAGACTTGATGCCTCCAATGTAAATTTCCCCATTGGATCGGAAATAACATTGCTGGATAGGAGCATTTTAAAATTGTAATGACGTTTCATGTGAGGGACTTGATGTTCATACAGTGAGCTCTACAGATAATTTTTCCAAATACACTATATATGGTGTGGGTTATTGCCTATCTAAGCTGGCTTTTGTTTAAGCGCACCTGAGAAGAAAAGAAATGGCATCCATATAAGATAGGTGAGTTTCCGGGAACTGGACCTTGGTCAACACAGTGTTCTGGCGTCAGGTCATTTATTAGCTGGGAATGGAAATCCATCATATAAATAAGATTTTAGATGATTTAATATAAAATGTATACAGTATGGACTCAGTACTCACAACTCCATAACCAATCAGGTCTTCCAGGGGTTCTAGCATAGGGTATACATTGTCAAGGTACCACTTGAAAGGCTTGCATTTCAGTTTTTCTCTCAATTTCTTCCTCTCAGAAACGTCTCCTATGTCTATCCCATGATCCTGTTGGAGAAAGGTACATAATGTACAAAAAAAAAACAGGAGATTGGTACATAATGTAATTACATTTAAAACTAATATGTTTACCTTAAGTGGGAGATTCCATGCAATGTTGACATTTTGCTTGTACTCATCCATCCATACCTCTGCCACCCTAAGGGCATTGCGCCTCATTGTAATGCTCAGGTCTGGGAGGTAAGGCTTGTGTGCTCTTTCAATGTGGGCAATCTTAGAACAAGGTATGACCTCTACACTCCCTCCACACAGCCACACCTGAGAAAGCCAACTACAATTACCCGCAGCCTAGAATACGCTGTTATGGAGCAGAATCCGATTCATATAAATTACATTTAAACTTACCCTGATGCCCAGCTCAACATTTTCACCACCATAAATCTTCATTCCACCGTCCAGGGTGCCAATTTCTCCAAAAAACTTACGATCAACCACAATAATTCCCATGACGGAGGGACTCCTACAGGCACAGACAGCATTATATAAGACGTGAATGTAATAAACATATTTTAACTGCAAGCAGATAATACGTACAATCACAATAGGTGTACAGCTGATGTAGTATAACAATAAATACGATGGTAGCCATGACCGGGTCTGAGCAACGACAGTTCTATGAGCTATGACATTTTACAGTTGTATGGTATTGACAATTCAAATGCAGTTAGCTAAGCTTTGTCAGTGTTAATACGTGTAGAAACTGTAAATTGTGTAATAGAATGATTTTAAATTGCTGCGCATTGTAACTCAGATGTCCAGCCATTGTGGTGGGCTAGAGAAAGTTTGTTACACATTAATTTCGAGCCTTGGCAAATGTACATAATTCTATGAATTTTATTTTGTTGTTGATTTAAGTTTTGGTGGCCAAGTGCAGCACCCAGAATGTATCTATTGTCATGTCACCTGTATGTTCGATATGCTTTTGCAAACTTACATCTGTCTATGACATTACATTATCACGAGAATTTACAAAATATTACAAATTAAGGCAGTATAATAATAACAATGTATGCCAGAAAACGGCAGGATCCATAATATTGATAATAGTTACAACTGCAAGTGGTGCACGGCTATTATACTGGCTACAAAAAAAAAAAAAAACAACAACAACAAAAATACATGAAATTGCATTGTGATGTTTGGTTTTTGTTTTTGTTTTGTTCTGTTTTGCGACTCACTTTCCTGGCTGTGTCTGATCCATCAATGCATACCACTCAGGTCTGAAGGACTCGTACATACACCACAAAGCCCAGTCAAAAGCATCAGCGGCAGGCACATATCTTGTAACTCTGAAATCATCAAAGTTGACTTTATCGAAGACTGGCGTCAACACCAATGTGCGATCCTCTTTAATTCGTGCCAATAGAGGCTCGGCCCTGGCATACACAAAGAGGCATTAAACAATTATCGAAAGAAACTGAAGCAGAAGGACAAATTTAGATTATATATATATATATAAATATTTTTTGTCCAACCATTCCACATGGACTTCTATGTGAGCATCCAAGATAGCCACCACATCCCCTGTGGCGACCTTCCACCCAGAAATACGAGCCTGTGTAAGACCAAGCTGCTCTGAGTGGCTTGCCCTCTTAATTAGACCTGCTCGCTCCTCATGGATGGAACTGATGAACTCATAAAGCTTCTCCTTCAGATCCTCTGTGGTTGAAAAAGTAGTTCTACAAAATCAACCCAAAACTCTTTAAGATCTCTTAAACTATATTGGCAGTAAATGGTGAAATAGCAAGTCTATATAATATGTTCACCATTTGTGCTATGATCATCCACAAGTACAATGTCTTTCAGCAGATGAGCAGGTGTCTTGTCAATAATGCTGCGCACAGCTCTTTTGATGATGGACAGAGCCTCATCTAAGAAGATCAACACCACGCTAATGGTGGGAAGATCTTCAGGGTACTTCTTCTCAGCACACCTGCAAATCCAACCCATTCCTAGATTATTCTTAGTTTACATATTGTCCCTCATGAATGCATGACTTTGAACACATTTTTTAAAATTTAGCAAAGGTAATTGAGATTTTTATAAAAAACTTTCAATGATAAATTAGTATTATATTAAATTATATTGAGAACATTTGTGGATGTTAGAAAATAAATGGCCTTAAACTAATCTTGAGTTGAGATCTTAAAAAAATGAATATTTTCACCTGGGGTTCCTAGTGTCAGGGATAGCCCTGTTGATGGGAAGCCTGTCACTCAGGAAGGCATTGTATCCATATTTTTTAAACAAACTTTCTGCGTCTTTCTGTTCCTCCTCTGAGAGGTCATCACCCCAGCTTTTGAAAAGAGCTGAGTTAGGGTACAACTTTTTTACAGCAATGTTCTCCTTTTTAACATTGACGTCCTGCCCTTCCTTTTGGTCATTCCTGCTAATTAATTGCACTGTGGATACAGATGACAATAATAAAGTAACCTCTTCCAGTAACTGTTGTTACACATGGTTTTAGATGAATTGACTAACTAAACCGTAATAAAACAGAAAGGCCCACAACTGCAGCACGGCTCAATCGTTGTATTATTATAGATTAACAAAACAATCGTTCTAACAAATGAGTTCCACTCCTTGAACAATGAACACGTCCTCTTATCAGATCTGCATGACCTTCCCTTCTTTGCTTTGGTAGACCAAGTAAATAAGGCAAGCATCACTTTTATTTTACAATGAAAACAAACCTATTGTTCAAAATGTCCTTCGGTTATACAATGCAAAATGATTAGATTGAGGGTAAGTGTATGGACAGATGTATACTTTCTCGTAATAGGTCAACATCACACGTTTTCCTTTCAAATCCCTGTAAAAAAAAGGAAATGTTCAGACAAAAATAAACATACCCAGCTTGTTAATATGAGACTCCATTTTCTCCAGTTGCGGGATGATGTTATGGCCCCGAAAGAAGTCAGTTTCATGGGCTTTCTGCAGCGCATCAGCATGAGAGTGAACCTCCCGCAAAGTGTTCCTAATGTAAAGAAGGACTCCAACTGTGGCCAGAGCCAGCACCAAACCACGAAGGCAACCAGGTCTCATCACGATGCCTCTACCTGTGAGTATGCAGACCAAACAGACCAGAACAGTAGATAGCCTCCCTAGGTGTGTGTTTCTGCTAAGGTGTGTTTTGAGTCTTCCCTAATGGCCAATCGCCTGGGAGTGTTTCTTTTCTCTCTCCTCCCTGGTTTGATTACAGATGTCCCTGTGCTTTGAGAAAACATTGTTACTGAAAATCTTGTCATCCTAACTGTTGCTCTGGAACTTAAATGGTAGAAATTTATTATTTTGCCCTGGCCTGATCCTACAGCATAAATATGTATGAAAAAGATGGTTGAGAATTGTCGCACAACATTTTACCCTGTCCAAAAAATATATATTTTTAAATGCATTTCATTTCATTTCAGATATTACTATTTCATGTAATATCCATGCTGTAGTTGCTGTGCTACTATTTCTGTATGTTTAAAGGCTGCTTTTGCTTACAGTACTGCCTCTTTTGGATTCCATTTCTGTCTTTTTGCTAATATGGTTTATACTTTTCTTCTTATACTATCACAGGATTCCATAAGTGTCATTTCTAATATATCGTTAGTGTAATTAATCTTTCAACCTGACAAGCGGCAGCCCCAAAGCACATTTTCCAGGCCGGGCTGCAAAGACATTGTGGCACCCCTGAAAATATTTTACCATTTTCCGAGACTTTTGGCAGGCTTGTTAAAATTTTGTCACTATTTTTCCAGAACAACTAATATTCATTTAGATTGGCTTAGTTTTACTTTCATTATAGCCCAAGGTTATAATTAAGTTTTCTTAGTCCTGAAAGTATGTCCTGAAATCACTTGTAGACAGATGCAAACACCCAGAGAAACCTGAAATGCCTGTTTTCTGTACTGAGCTATCTTTTTAATAGTTTCTTGTAAGGTATTTGCCCAGTCTTTGTACTGTAAATATTTTATTCTCCACATTAACCAAGCAAATTGGTCGGACCTCGCTAATATCACAAGAATATTTATCTTTCAGGAATCAGTACTCCTCTGGCTCGATGCCTGGGAATTACTTGTTTTGTTTTTTAAGGTGGGACTCCAATTCCTGTTATGATGTTTTAAGTGATCCATCTTTTGCTTTGTTTAATTAGATTTTTTCATAGTTTCTCGGCTCTCCTCAATGTTGACAACAGCATTTTAAGCTGTCCTGCAAGTCTTAAACGACCGCCTTTTCTGATTCAGATGACTTTTTACATTGCTCACATTACATTTGCTTTGTCTTCTTTTTTTTATAAGCTTGTCAACCTCTTGCTACCTCCTCAATTTTCTTGCTTCCACTTAAGTTTTTCTTCAGTTTCTCCACTAGCAAAGGACATTCACAAAATTTCCTGGAGCCACTCCTTTGATATCTTCACAATGTGTTTTGGGTAGTTTTACTGAAAGATGAATCGTTGTCCCAGTCTGAGATTGAGTGCTCTGGAGCTGGTCTTCTTACAGGATGTCTCTGTACATTGCTGCATTCACATTTTCCTCTATTCTAACTAGTCTTTCAGTTCCTGCCACTGAAAAACATCCACACACTATGATTCAGCCCCCACCATGCTTAACTTTAGGGATGGTATTAGCTCGGTGATGAGCGGTACCTGGTTTCCTCCAAGCATGACGCCTGGCATTTACGCCAAAGAGTTCAAACTTTGTCTCATCAGACCAGAGCAGTTTGTTTCTCATGGTCTGAGAGTCTTTCAGGTGTATTTTGGCAAACTGCACACGAGCTACCATGTGCCTTTTACTAAGGAGGGACTTCTGTCTGGCCACTCTACCGTGCAGAGCTGATTGGTGGATTGCTGCGGAGGTGGTTGTCCTTCTAAAAGGCTCTCTTCGCTCCACAGAGGAATGCTGGAGCTCAGACAGGGTGACCATCGGGTTCTTGGTCACCTCCCTTGCTAAGGCCCTTCTCCCCTGATCGCTCAGTTTAGACAGCTGGCCAGCTCTAGGAAGAGTCCTGGTGGTTCCAAACTATTCCATTTACGGATGATGGAGGCCACTGTGCTCACTGGAACCTTAAATGCTGCATTTTTTGTACCCTTCCCCAGATTTGTGTCTCGAGACAATCTTGTCTTGGAGGTCTAGCGACAATTCCTTTGACTTCATGCTCTGATATGCACTGTCAACTGTGGGAGATTATATAGACAGGTGTGTGCCCTTCCAAATGATGTCCAATCAACTGAATTTACCACAGGTGGACTCCAATTAAGCGAAACATCTCAAGGATCAATAGTAGAATCAGGATGCACCTGAGCTCAATTTTGAGCTTCATGGCAAAGGCTGTGAATACTTATGTACGTGTGATTTTTTTGTTATTTACTGTTTATAAATTTGCAAAAGTCTCCAAAGATTCTCATGTTGTCATTATAGTGTATAGTGTGTAGAATTTTAAGAAATTGTAATACATTTTGGAATAAGACCTTAACATAACAAAATGTGGAAAACGTGAAGCGCTGTAAATACTTTCCGGATGCATTGTACTTTCCCTGCCCTTATCAGCTGACCGATATGATGGTGCTAAACTCAGTGAGCCATAGCAGTGTACTAGGATCTCTAGAAAATAATTAAGATTCTCACTGAATTGATGACATTCAATAAACAGATGTAAAGATTTTATTCTTCAATAGGTGCATGTAAGTTTCTCAATAATAACAACGCCCAAGCCAGGCAAGTCTGACGATAGATCCGGATGTTAACAATTTGATTTTGATGTATAAATTTTATTATTGAAATATTGTGTTTCAATTATGTATTGAAACGTACATTTATAATTTACCTTATAACATATATAACTATATAAACCTATATATTATATACCTAATATAAATTATCTTCACCCACAAGCTTTGGAATAAAAACCCTAATATGTAACTTGTTGTTCAAAGTTTCCCTTCTTCTACTTAGGAGGCCTGTTGGGATGGTTCCAAGTAATTTGTCTGCTTGGCAGGTACTGTGGGGGATTTGTCTTCCCATATACATTCGATGCTCAGTCCCTACACCTAATCTTGACCACTGTATTCTGCTGAAGGATGTTGTCTTCTTGCCCCCTCACTATCAGGAAAGGGTTGTTGACCTTCTGTGGTGGAATGACCATCCCCATGAACATGAACGTGAACGTCTGTGAACACTTAAACATAAAGACTCACTTGTTCAAACCGGTTGTTAAATGTAACATCTCATCAGCTGTGCACTTTTATTTGACGTACCAAGTAAATGTTTGTACCAAGAAATTGTTTGTATTAGGTTTGCAATGGTCCTGCATGTTGAGTAGCCTGGTATTTATTGTAGCATCTGCTTAGCTCTTATCTAGGCAATTATAGTCGGGATGCACTTACCTTGTTTTCCTAAAATGTGGTTGTTTACCTTCTCTTATTGAAAGTACTCTTTTTTGTCGCTTTGGACAAAAGTGTCTGCTGAATGATTGTGATGTACTGTAATGTAATGGGTTAAATGACAATGTGGTAATTCTGTGGAAATTCCTTATCTTGATCACTGCCTCCTGCTGGTTGACCAGAGCCAGGGGGTAGGGGGGATATTGCAGAGAGTATTTGTGACCAGTATGTAAGCTGTAATGGTTCCTGTATAGAAAGGGTATGCTTTCTTAAGACACAACCTAAGTGGTGAGAAAGATTAGACATTGAGGAAAAACAAGCAAAAGCACCGGGTCCTCTCTTGACAAAAGCTTGTTCTGTAATCGGAGGGCTTCAAATTGAAGCTTTCAATTTTTACACATGGCTACTGGAGATTTTGCTAATTTAAAAATATTTATTTCAAATTAAAATATTTGTTTCTAGAATAACCTTAATAATCTTTGTTGTTTTGAAGTATACATCTTTTTAAGTTGTTTCTATCTGCATATGCCTACTACAACACTGAAGAAAGCAGTTCAATAATACTACGATTTCCCATATCAAAATGTGGTGATGATGGAGGTTTCAACAGGTGATACAGATTGAAAAACATCAAACCATTTTAGAAACCAAACATTTTCTTATGTTGGAGCACAAAATTTCTTTCTTTCCCAAGGTAATAATTACAACACTTTTGATAGACATCCTTGCATAAAAGGGCCTGAATCTACTTTCCTACTTAGATGTATATTTGCAGGTTAACAAAAGGCTACATATTACTAACACCAAGACCTTTCAATTCAATTTCAATTTAATATTATGTATGTACAAAAACAGATTGAGTATTTCATCCAGCAGAGGGAACTATCGCACCATGATTGAATGATCTCTTTCTGAGAAAATAAGACAAACACTTACACAAGCAAAAAAAACAACAACAAAATTCTCTTCCTAAAATGTTTTTTAAAAACCTACTTTGAAAACATAAAACAAATTAATAAACTAGTGTAGTAATTGATGTATAAGTAAATGGCCATGCAAAAAATAAGTTACTACTACTAACAGCCTACTACCAGGAAGAGACATTTTTTAGGTTTCTAAAACACTTACAAAACCGATTCAGTCCATAAAACCAGCATGTGGTAAAATTACTAGAAAATCTCCAGGCAAAGTTAAAAAGGTTGTTACCATCTTAACATCAAGAAAACTGAAGCCTAACAACAGTGTTTCCATGAAAACAAAAGGTGAGTACACTTGACGCAGGCAGTTTTTGATCAATGGGGCTCACTAAGTCAATTGATTGAGACACTGGGATGCAAGGACTTAACCCGAACATGGCGGGACAATCCCAGTCGAAGGCAGTTTCCTGGAGATTTTACTTGACTATTTTGGGATAGGCCTGGACTTCGTCCTATTTTACCTGAAAAGAAAGTACATAACATATTGGCACAATATATTGGCACTTCAGATAAAATAAATTATAGATCAAACTGCCATACTACACTTTAAGGTAAACACTGCTAGAAAAAGTGAGAACTCATACCTGGAGGGGTCCATTTAGGTATTCGACATCCTCCTGAACTTGGCGATAAGGCTGGTTTGTACGGAGCAATAGAGCTACTCAAAGGCTCATTAGCTATAATTGCGGCCACGGGTGCAGAAGGACTTCTCACTAGCAATGAATCTTCTATAAATTACAAGATAAAACATTTAAAATCATTAAGCACATTAATAACAAAGTTACACAACACTGATTTTAAAAACAAAAACAAATGAAATCAAGGAGTGAAGATATCTTACTTGGGGCCTGCATTTTGGGGGTGAAAGGCTTTGATGGTGGTTTGTCTTTCCTTGAGACAACCAGCTTAGTTTTTACTTTATTTGCTGTCGTTTCCTTCCTTTTGCACTTCTTGTTTGAGCTATTTCCTGTCTGTACAGTGAATTCTTCATCTTCCCTCTCACCTTCATCGCTGAAATCTTCATCACTTTCGGCATCTATGTGCAAATCAATGTTTATGACTTACCAAACAGGAAAATCAATTCAGCATACTGCACAGTATATACAATATAAAATCACAAATGCAGGGAATTTAATTTTGCATAGCAACTACCTGCTGTTTGTTTGGGAATGTAGTCCACATCCTCCTTATCTTTAGATAGAGCCTTCCTCTCCCTGGAAAGGTTGCAAGAGAACCCAGGGCTGTGCGCCATCTTGTCAACACCTGAAGTAAAGAGATCAATACATTAAATACACTCTGGTGTGTTCTTACAGTTCTTATAGTGCATGTAAAAATCAACTGGGGGGACAAACAATACCCATATAGTTGATGTCCACAGTGCAGGTGGAAAGGTGCCGTTTTGCCTCTGTATCTTCATCATCGCTTTGTGTTTGGCGCTTAACATCTAATTCCCCAAAAAATAATATGAAAATAAAAACGTACTTTGTTTATAAATCCTATTAGTTGCAGTGCATTGTACAAGCTTTAGCTATTCTAGTCCTTTTCATATTCACAATTGTTAGAAAATGTGTGCAGTAATTTATATAAAAAATGCAAACCTTTATTGTTAGTGGAATGCTTCTCTTTTCGGTCGGTTGTCTGAAGCATTGAGAGAGTGAGGGCTGCTTCCAAATCTCTTTCCAAAAACCTTTCATCCAACAATGTTCTAAAATACGCAATGAAAAAAAGTTTTGCCTTTGTTAAGCAAGATACAAGTGCTCAGCCTTTGGCTACCAAAGTTAGGCTTAACCAATCCAGATTCAAAGATTAGTTTTGGGTTTACAATCTGAAATAAAAGAAAATGGGTTCTCCTTCTCTATCACCCTACCCATTTTCAAAAACTAAAGGTAGAGAAAATACACTTCTTAATTTCAACACCAAACAATGTCACATTCACATTGTCCACTAGCTTCAGCTCTTCACCTCCCCCACATCCATAACAATATCCTGCATTGTATGACCCTGAATCAGAAGATGGGAGGGGGCGCTGAGCGACTTGGTTTACAGAGTTTGAATTGTACATCTGTAACAAACATATGTAAAGCATTGTAATCCACCTGCTGTTCTGGCTTCCCCTTTGGCGTGAGTCTAGTTCCTTGCTTGATGATTTATTGTGCATGTGTTGCTTGACGTTTTCTCTCGGTTTTTTTGAGGGCGGTGCTTTCACCTCGACAAAATCCTCATCTGATGATTAACAGGATATATATAATTGCTTTGCACATGTGAAACAACAGCATTAACTGCAGAGCACCCTCCACGCTTAATAGGCCACTTTGATTTTTACTGTCACTTTATACGGACTCTGTCACCTTAGTACCCCATACACCGGACATCTTTATAACTTTTATAACTATAACTTTCAATTAATTATAGTTGTATATTTTGAATTAGATTTTATTTACTTTGCATTAGATTTTATTGACCTATTTTTGTTATTTTCTATTAATGTCTGCATTAGCGTTAGGTGTCGAAGAGACACAAGAATCCCATTGCATACTTTTGCATCTGTAAACGTTATGCATATGACAATAAAAAACCTTGAACCTTGAAATGGCTTGATATAATTTGATGATAAAGTGTAAAGATAACAACAGCAATGTATATCAACCAGATCCAATTATACGTCGACGTTGACTGTAAATAAACAGTTAGCAAGCTGAAAAACGTACCTTCATCAGCTCCGAAGTCTTGAGGATCATAATAATATTTAACTCGTGTGTTCCTGCCAAATACAAATTACGTTTAGGTTAACTAACATTTCATGTCACTAATGCGAGATCTTGTACGACTGGCTAGATATTCCTTTCACTGTCACTGAAATACTTATAATTCCTTTTCGCAATAGTCTGTTAACCGTACAAACCTAGACGGTCGATCCATATTGTCCTGATGCCACTGGTTTAGATGAAGACAGATTATAATTCGATAGCTAACGTAAAAGGAAGTAACGTTGCAACATAACTTTAGCTAGCAAACGTCTACAGTTTGTTACGAGACACTAGTGAGAGCAAGCATTGGTCATTTAGTTTCGTAAATATATTTAGCAATCAATTAATTTCTAAGGTATATTTTCTTCTCAAAGTGTAGATGTGTTATTTAAGCGAGTACTTTCTAAGATTTGACAATTGTGATGTTTTCAATCGGCCCGCCTGAATGTGCCGTGTGTTGAGGCTGTTCCAGTAGGTTTAGAAGCAGTTGATATGTCATTAGGCGGGTCTATACTCAATCAGAGTGTAGACGGAAGAATTGTGCACCGTTTCAAAACGGCTTTTGTTTGTCAAATTCTTTGTAGTCTTTCAAGAGAATATTAATAATAGTTATTATTTCTGTGACCTTGAGTGATGAAAGGCGTATGTGTTAAACGTGTGCCTCCTACTTGCTACTATCTACCATGAAAGAAGTAGAATGTACGGGGAGCTGACGTGTTTGCATTAGGGTACTGTATCGATAAAATGTATTTATCAAGACTGCGATGGATTGGCGATCTGTCCAGGGTGTACCCGGCCTCTCGCCCGAAGTCGGCTGGGATAAGCTCCACCCCCTTTTTTTTCTTTCTTTTTTTTTTTACAGTGCTCCAACATCCTAGACAGTTTTCTTGTCATTTACCTTTCAAATAATATAGGTTCCTTTTAATATGACCTTGTTTGCTGTTTGCATCCTGTCAGTGATTTCCAACGGAGCGTTTAAGACAAAGGGTGTGCAGTTGTGCTGCATATCCAGTTTTGAGAAAATCCATTGTTTATTTGACGTTAAAACGCGTAAAATCATTGTAGTATAACTCCCAGATAAAGGCATCAACCTGAAAATGAGGATAATAGGATCCCTTTAATTTAGCTAGAATGACAACATTTTAAACATGGCCATGATCTGGTACCAAATATTCGGGTAGTATGCACAGCCCAGGAGTGTCACTTCTACTATTTAGTATGTCCCAGACGTCAAATGTAGTATCCTAAAAAAAGGCATGCATCAATATACTTTGCAAATACTGTAAGTAACCTACTTACTAAAAGAAAAAGAAATTGTATCATGGGATTTGAGCTGTGCATGTCTTTAAAACAATGTAACTTGCTCTGTTCAGAATCCACGTTTTCAAAGCTTTTTACCCTTAATGTATGTAAATAACTTGAAAACGCAGTGTGTTTTTCCAAATGCTGTTGGAAGATTTGTACCTTACATGTACATATCCATTATTACTGTCACTATAAGCAAATGTTTTTTTAATTTACTATTTTCCAAGTGGGTCGTAGGACATTTTGGATCGGGCAGTTGAATAATTTGAAGTTAGAACATCTTTGTCAAATGTTAACAAATGGTACGAGAGAAATCCACTGTGTAATGTTACGAATCATGTTTTTGCCATGTTATTTAGCAGTATCTGATCACATGCTCCTAGTTACACCACGTTTGCCTGTGCCAATACATGGAATTTGCATTGGCCATCCTATTATCCAGTCAGAACTGTTCAAACCGCACTTTGCCTGAAGGTCAGAAAAAGCTATACTTAGATTGGATTTTACTTTGATTGTCTTTCAGAAATGTCTGACTTAGGTGGTTTACATCAGACATATTGTCTCCTTCTGACTAATATGACTAATAATTGGACTATTATGTGCAATTTAATAGATGATTCAAATTCCTGATCAGGTGTAAGTAGTTTCCTCTTATGTTGTAGTGATCACTAAGTATGTTGTCTTCCATTATATTCAACAATTACACCCTAATTTTTTTTTTTTTGCTTTCATTCTTTAAAATGTCAGATAAACTCTGCACAGTTTGTGAACTAT
The DNA here is from genome assembly GCA_036024795.1 of Galaxias rostratus. Lineage (NCBI taxonomy): Eukaryota > Metazoa > Chordata > Actinopteri > Galaxiiformes > Galaxiidae > Galaxias > Galaxias rostratus. The sequence goes on along the minus strand of JAVQJS010103930.1, from coordinate 19,506 downwards.
TGAAACAGGGTTGTAACAGACAGTCAAGCAAGCCAGGTACCCAGCAGATGTCGCTGTATATCTTTTCCCAGAGGGCCCACATTTTAGTGGGGGAGTAAATCTGATTCGGTGAGTGACATGAAAGTGACACGTCCACACCCCACCCACTCTCAAGCCGGAAACAATCACTGCTCCCTCGTTTTCTCTTTTACTGCACCTCAGAGAGCTGCAGGTATTAATTTAGCTGCTTTGTGTGTGGGTGTCTGTCGGCTGTGGTTTGTCACACAGTGGACCTGGACGAGACGTTTAGCGATGGCCCATGTCTTTGGACCCAGACAAGGAAGGAAGACGTACAGCCACGGGGCTAAAACACTTGCGGTCACACATTCTTTTACTCCTACAGGACTGCCTACGTTCTAGACCAAAATATCAGACTCAGTCATGCAAACGTTGCAGTAACAACATCTTGCTTATATTCACAAATAAAGGTGTTTACACTATAGTACTGATTGTAGGCCATGCCTAACATAGTCTCTGACCATTGCAATTGAAGTGACGAAATAGACCTATGGTAGGATTTTTGATGTGTTTATTACAGCAGTAGTTTATTTGGGTATCACTCCCAGATCAATCTCTTTTTAACTCGGCAACGGAAACAAATTTGAACATGTTATCCATTGAGTGAAAATGACACCGTCTGAGCCGCGAGATGTACCAAAACAATGTCACGTGATTATGAAATCTACGTCCAATATTGAATAGCATATGCATTGTTGCTGGGACGGGCATTGTGTGTATGGAAGTAAAAACAGAATATGTAGCTACAGTACACAGGACACTGGTTATATGTTGTCCGTGATATGGCCCAGTCTACAGCTAAGGTTCCTTGTTGTCAGAAATGTCTATAGTGAATGGAACGATGTACCTCCCATCCCCAGTATATTTCACTGACTACAAAATGTATGTATGATGTGTCTGTGCATTTTTGTTGAAGATAGTAGATAACAGATAAAGTATGTTGATACTAACACATTGATGTATTTACCTACAAAAATAAACATTCACAATTACATAGAACAAAGAGCTAACATATCTGGAAATGCCAGAAATATGCCCCAAACCTTATAGACGCACAAGTTATTTTTCACTTGAGGAAAGAAATGCTTCAGTCTTTTGAGATCATCTGTCACTGGCTATTTGGGAATTGTACTTGGAAAGGGTTTTTGTGGTATTTCTCCAGAAGCACCGATTGTGGTCTCATCATTATCTATAGGAGTGGTAGTTTGTCTTCGACTCTAGTGCTTTTCTATGGCTCTATGCGAAAATTGCAGTGTGGTTATTTGCATTTTGGACAGCAGCAGAAGAACACTAAGCAATACAGGGATTGCAAAATGTTCTGTATTTTCCGAAAATCTGTATGCTGATAGATCCTTTACATTTTAGTAATTGAGCATAATTATATATTATGCTGATTTAAATTTCTGTATTCATTGTCAACTTATTTATATGCTCTAGAGTCTAGACTATAGACGTACGTGGCATTTAGGTATGGATTGACATTGACTAACTCTGTATAGTGTTTCGGATATCCGGTCATGCGGTTGTGTTAAAGTGGTGTTATTGAAATTGCCTAAGGTCAGATGTCTTTGGCAAAAAAACAAGTGATGACCACAACACAAAGCAGCCGCCTCTCAAGCCAAAGTGGGTTGACAGGTCTTACAATCAGTGGGTTCCGGAGTTGGTTTTTCTAGTGTAGCATGCTCACAGCAACCATATTGTTAATTGCTAGTGGGAGGTAAGGCAGTAGAGAAACAATCACAGGGATAATTTAAGGAGTGTAGACTATTGCTTCATCACCACCACTGCCACAGGCCTATGGTAAGTCGACATGTGCTGCTCTGACTGAGGAAAGAATACCTAAGAAGGATACATAGTTTTAGCATAGCCCATGCATTTTTGTGCATTATAACATCATTTTAACACTGACTGAGATTGCGAAAGGACCGATGACCAATAAAGACTTTGTAGTTATCCTTGATTTGGAAATATCACCTTTCTCTCCAATAAAAGAGCCAATGTATTCTGTATACATGGACCATATAAAAATTAGGCAACAATGCAATGTAACTTTGTCTACAACCCCATGGGAAAACAAAATAACTGGCCGATCAAAAGAGACAGATGGTCGTAGACCTCCATTACTCTGGAAATGCTTACGAAAAGATCCGAAAACTATTTGGAAATGGTTCAGTTAAAAACATTATGAGTATAGAGCACATACAAATTTCACCCCCCAGGATAGGAAGGGGGATGGCGAGAGAAGCAACAAAATCCTACACACCCACTGTGAAATAATTACAAGCCTTGATGGCGTCTTGGGGTCACCAGGTTTCAAAAAGCATCATCAAACATCACCTCTACAACAAGTTCTTTGGAAATGTTGCTAGAAGAAAGCCTTAACTGACTTCAAAACACAGAAGAAAGTACTTGGAGTTCGTCAAACATCATTAAAATGTGTCTGAAAGAAGGTGTTCTGATCAGATGATACCAAAATGTTGGTCAGACATTTTGGTCCGATACAGCATGGTGAAACATTGTGGTGGTTCAATTTTGTTTTTGGGATGTTTTAATTTCAGAGGTACAGGGCACTGGTTAAGATTATGAACTCCGCTAAGTATCAGGCAATTTTTGCTGACAATTTGGTTGCTTTTTCCGGAAAGCTGGGACTTGACTGTAGGTAGAGTTTCCAATAAGCCAACAATACAAAGCATACTCCAAGAACCCCGCAGAAAAGCTTCTGTGCCAGCCAAATCAATGTTCTGCAATAGTAATTTCATTTGCCGAATCTCAAACCAATCAAAAACCTGTGGTCAGAGTTGAAGAGGGCCACTATTAAGTGCAAAGTAAAGTGCAAAGGGGTGCCAGTAATCTGGGAGGCAAATAAAAAAACAATGCAAATCAGTAATGATAAAAAACCAAAAACCTTTTACTAAAAACACGAACAACTTAGTATGACACTTTACTGTGAATCGCAAGTCTTTCACAGATCCGTAGCCTCACAACAGTCTACCAAGCTGCTGACACGGTGGCAAGCATAGGCAGCAACTAGGTTTTCATAAACCAATTCACACAGCACCCTCTACTATGTAACTTTTCCAAGGGATTTAATTTCTCCACAAGGTTTATGTGCAACTCCATGTTCCAATAAACTGAGAACAATTCTTGTTAGACATTTCAGATGTGTTGTCACAACTTAAGAAATACAATGAGATACCTTTTTGAAGAACTATTGGAAACCTGGCAGGGTTTGAAAAAATGGGCAGTTGTTTTTAATTATTTTATTGAGACAGTGTTTGCATGTAGAGGCTGATCGATTTGTTGATGTGTTGAATAAAGTGCACCACTTTTTAAAATACATTTAAATTTTTAGGATTTTATTAAAAATATATTATGTATTATGGCTACGTTTGTTAATAATCTAGATGAGATTTTATATTTTGAAAAGATTTTGACTTTTGAGAGGCTGCTTCTTCTAGGTCTTGAAAGAAATGTGTACAGTCAAGCCAAATGTGACTGTCCCAATACTGGTGACTGCTATGCTGCAATGCAGTAAATCAGCTCTTGGACGTGGAATGATTGTTGTTACATATAACTAACACTAGAGAGCAACGTTAACATAAGGGTGGAATTGGCACTGTGGAAAGATTTACTTTGTCTATAGATTTGTTAAGAACAGAACCTCTTCATTATGTTGTTTGCTGTTTGCATATTGCTTGGCATTGCCTTAAACACAAACAATAGTATTAATATGAGTGAACCTGATTCTAGACTGTCACGTCTGCCAGTATGACTTACATGTACACACAACCCTACAGAACAAGATGCTCAAACCCTTAAATTGCACTTAAACTGGTGGAACATTGTACGTCCTTTGAGAGTGCAAATGTGCAAAGCAGTAAGCACATTTTTAACAGAATTCTTTACATTTCTGGAGAAGGTCTGGAGTAAAGGTCTGGTGTTGGGTTCCTGGGGGTAAGAAAAGAAAATATTGCCTGCCAGGGATATTGGCTGACCACTCACAGCTGACACTCACTATGATCTTTTTCCCCTCTTGTACCCTTCAACCTATACTTACTATAAGAAGGTAGCTATTGACATGAGCTCTGCCTCTGGCTGGTAGTGTGATGCCAATTAATGCATTTTGTGTTTTTTTTCCAGAACAAGCACAAATACAGGACACTGTGAAAATGTGTTGGTGTACTTGTACTTGGATTAATGAACGATTCTGCCAAGTAAGGATCAAGTATCTAATGACGTATCCTGTTAATATTGACACCTCATTTAACTCTCCAGGGGTTACTTAAAAGTAAAATAAAATAAAAAAATCCAAAGTCTTGATACATCCTCTGTCATTCAAAGTGAAAGCCAATCTATATTCTAGTCTCCGATGTAATTGATTGAACCAAATTCACATCATTTTAAACAGGTGTGTCATTGACCAATTTAGTAGTCAACCTGCAAGCATTTTCCAATTTTCAGATTTGCTCTTGTTTAAAATTCTAGCCATTGCACAATGGGGTAATTCCTTCTTATTTAGTATTAGCATGACATTATGTATAACATTTTCTTCCGTCACAAGTGTACACATTTATTACAATATTTGTTACAGAGAGAACATTTTTGGCAAAGTTCTTTGAAGAAAACTAGTACACATTTTGTACTACAACTAAATGTTAAAACCAGCAAATGGGCTCAAGCCTTCTTTTGGCTGCTTAATTATAGATTTGCTGAATCAGCATGATTCTGGTCCCCGAGCTTCCTTCTCTGTAGTAGTCTGTTTCATAAGCTCACAGTCCCTACAATGAAAATCCAATTATATTCATTGATTAAATGTTTCACTATATTGCCCCAAGGCAAGCCAACCATTATCATATTGAGATTGCTTTGAGTCCATGATCTGTCTGTGGCTTAATGATTTGCGTATAAAGCGAGGAACATTTTAGCCTCCACAGAAACTGATACCATGACATATTAAATCACCTAAATAAGTAACTGCTGCCAACAGATTCACCTTATAATTTAATTCATTCCGAATAAATGGATGACGAGAGATTTTACCTACAGTCTAAACCTTTTTGATACATCGACGTGAAGCCTAGTTGTGATGATTTAGGAAGAACTAGGCATTGGGCCTAGTTTGACAGGGACCTGATTATGGTAATTGATGGTAAATCTGTTTTTGTTCCAGAACAATCCCATTCCAGCAGCAGATGCACCCAGTTGTTTTAATATAACCTTTTAACCCCATGTTAAAAAAAACTAATTGAAAAAGATTGATATTCCTAAACGCTAGATCATGTAACTTACCTTCGTGTAGTATATGCAAAGCCTCTTTGAAGGGCTATACCCTAAAACTAGTTTGATTGATTTTTAGGAGTATCAGATTGTGTGTGTGTGTGTGTGTGTGTGTGTGTGTGTGAGCGTGTGTGTGTGCGTATGTGTGTGTGTGGGTGTGTGTACATGTGTGCGTGTGTGTGTAAGTGTGCATGCATGCATGCATGCGTGCACACATGCATGTGTGTGGTTGACCTAATGTTTAATACATCAGCTCACTTACCATAAACCAGTTCAATTGTAACCAGTAAACACTTTTTTCCTTTGGTTTCAGCATCACTGTTGAACAAAAAAGTGTGGTAGAACACTATACGTCTATTAATGAGGAAGAGTATATTTCTGTTGCATTGCCCAGAGGTGCATATACTTCACTCAATCATAGAATCAGTACATAAAAAATAAACAACATTTATTTAAAATGACTAAATGAAGATACAAATTGTGTTATGGCCCTTGTGTTAGTGCAAATTTAGAGAGCCAATTTGACAGATGTTTTTTTCTGTATTACTTATTCTCTGTACTTATTCCTCATTTCTTTGAACTTGCATGTCAGAGTGGTTAAGTCCTTAGTGAGATCATGTTTTCAGCCTGACTCTTCCTCAGTATATAATATGTATTGTATCTCAGCAAAGAGATGAGGAGTTCATTGATGGCTAAAGCGAAAAACAGAGTTCTGCCTTTGCTTGCTAATATATTTGTCCAATCTTGGACCTCATTAGCAGTGCCCTCTCAAAATTGATTTAAGGTTTACTATGTCAATGGCCCTGTGCTTCTTGCCTATTCAGACTATTGGTTGTCTGTCCGCGAGACTATGTGCTTACTCAGGACACTGCCTCTGTCCTATTAATTTGCAAATAGGCCAAAAGTTTGGTTCCTTTGGGATTTTATAGGCTTATCTCACTTCACCTTCATTTCATACATAATATCCACCCTGCATAAATACGCTTCTTCTTTTCCATTAGAATTGTGGATGACATGAAATAATACGATGACATAATTTCTGCCATATACTTAGGACTTCCTTTCAAATATTTGTTTTTACTACTTGACTTTTCAATTCATTCATTGTAGATTACATTACTGTAGTCACAATGAGCAAGAAAAATACATATTTACAAAGTACAATTATTTACATTTGTCAAGTCTCTTGCAAAAACAAATGCATAAACATCAAGGAAATACTGCCGTGTCATTAGGCCAACCGTCTTGTGAGAAACAGCGCCCCTGTCTAGTTGCCAAGCTGTGGGGGACGTGCGCTACTTGGCACCATAGTGCACCTGGGTAACCACGTAGCATGTGTTCTCTGACGCATGGGCATTCCCCGCGGCCTGTGCATTCTCCTCCCGAGTTTTGAAGAATGAAATGTAAGTCAACCGTGATGAGAAAGGTAGTACACACTTGTAAAATTTTATTTAAGCGACAAGGTTAAATTTATATAAGAATGTTGGTTGTGTTCTTACAATAACAATGAGAAATCCGACAAGGCAAAATATGTGCCTGTGTAAACTTCCTGAATAAACAGCGAAGGAAGTGTCCGACAGGAGTGCCATTGGTCTCCGGTGACTGCTGGACTGTTTTTACACCTTCATTCTAAATAAGGAAGCAGGCTGTCAGACATATGACCACTGTCCCAATTTGGGCTCTGCCACGGTATCCATCGCATCCCATGGTTTCTCAACGCTATCCAATGAAACCTTTCTTCCTAGATACACATGTGAAGGTGCAGAGTCTGACTACACATCAGAATTCAGAAAAGGTTCTGCGCTCTTTGCCTTATCCTGCTGGACTGCAACTTTCTCTCTCCCTCCCCCTCTGATGTTTTGATGGGATAGCTGTGAAGTCAGTGTGATGTCATATGAGGATGCAAGTGCCTTCCAAGGTGATATAGTTTTTGGGTGAGTGGTGTACTCCACGGCCTACCTTGCCTAGCTAGAAGAGCGGAGCTGCAAAAGATGGTAAATACTACCACCACCTCCAGCTTCGTCACGTTCTCTCCTTTTTCTACTGCTCAGCTCTTGAGCAATTGTTCCATGCACGAGGCCCTGACCTGCCTTCCTAAAATAAGCTTTTACCACCATGACAAAGGAGGAAAAATAAGAAGAGTTGTATTTTTAGGGCCGCAAACTTTGACCACGTGCCCCGAGGGCAAATCGGATGTCCATTGCTCAAAGGTGCGTCTACAGTATGTCCTGCGATATCAGGGCGCACTGGACGCTGACTGCAATTATTGTTTTCTTGACTGCTCTTTGGGGGATTGTTTCACCATATCCTATTCCGAGCAGGACTAATTTAACTTTATTGGAAAAAAGATGGGAGACCCTTTTCTCTCGATCGTATCTTGGCATTCCGGGAGAAAAATCGGAGCTTAACTGGGAGAGGGACTATTTGATGGGCATCAAGAGAGTGCGGCGACTTTACTGCAATGTGGGCATTGGGTTTCACCTGCAAGTCCTCCCAGATGGCAGGATAAACGGTGGACATAGTGAGAACCAATACAGTGAGTTACGTTCTGTCAAAATATCAAAGTTGTAGTTAGCCTATTTGCAAGGGACTTGAGTAGAGAGCGTTAAATCGATTAAAAAGACATCACAGAGTTCCTATGAAATCTAAGACAAATCTATTAAAAACATTGCATCCGTCAGTGCTAAATATCTACCAAGTCCAAAACATGTCATGAATGCTTAGACCAATATAGACCCTAACTTATTTTTACACTCACTCCCTCCTTTCGCGCTTGAAACCATTTGACAACCAAGCAACCAATTAAGTATATTATGTTGTTCGAAATAAGGCTATTGAAAAGGACGAGGAAAATCGCATACAGCGTCATGCACCTGCAAGGTTACACCCACTGCCGAAAAGTGCACGTCTTTGTCTCTATAGCAATTTCGGGGAGATACTGTTAGTCAGTTCTCCTCTAACGTCATGTTTCATTTAGGTCTAATAGAGATCTCTACCGTGGAACGAGGAGTGATAAGCTTGTATGGAGTGAGAAGTGAGCTGTTTGTCGCAATGAACAGGCGGGGAAGGTTATATGGAACGGTAAGTGCGCGCAATTACATTTCCCACACATTATGACATGATTTTTTTTCTCTGTGGAATTCCTGCAAAATTGTTAGCTGTATTTTGATGTACAGCGTTTGTAACCTATGATGCATGCTAGCTCAAATTGTAAGTTGCATCCAATTACAAGCTACTGCGCTGAAGACATATTTTTCATAACTATTAAAGAACCCCAAAAAATGCACACAATACAATTTTGATGGAATATCATTTCGGATGTCATTTAAGATTTTGTAGTGAATTGTAGGCTATTTGGCAGCAATAGGCCCAAGGTCGTTAAAGATCCTCATCATAGTTGTATTGGTTTAATCCAGAGCTATTTATCTGATTATACATTATAGTTTTTTTTGCATGTTTGGCAAAACAGGCTCATGTATGCTCAGTCTATTCTGTATTCTCCATTAACATTTATATTTGTAACTAAGACTTGAGTTATTGTGAACACTGCGATAACAATTGAATAATATCTGCAATGAAAATTGTACTTGTTGTTGTTGTCAAATACAAATGAGACAACTTAAACAGACCGAAGAAATTTGCAGATGGGCCTTTGACAATTGTTGAATGAGCACAGGAATGAAGAAGGGCTGACCCGCTCTAGAAAAAGGGCGTTTATTATTGAGCAAAATGCCATCCTTCTCAAATTTCTAGAGAAGCATGTCGTATAGGCTTTCGCCAAAGGAAAGGTCATATGGAAACCAAGCGGTGTGTTCATCATGTAGTCTTTGTCAAACAGTTAACCTTGGTTCTCTGCTTTGCCGTTTGTAGAGGGTCTTCCAGGACGAGTGCAAGTTTAGGGAGACCTTGCTGCCCAACAACTACAATGCCTATGAGTCGCTCGTTTACAAGGGCTCCTACATCGCCCTCAGCAAGCATGGCCGTTCAAAGAGAGGCAACAAGGCCACAACCGCCATGACTGTCACACACTTTCTCCCGAGATTGTGAGAAAAACATAAACTAACTAATTTGCACATGTGGATGTTTTTCCAGCTAATATAGAAATGCATAATCATTATATACACAAACAAATTGCGAAAGTAACACTTATTTTTTTTTATTTTTATGTATATTTGGATATTTAACTTTGATTTACAATGTATGTATATGCCATTCTGTGCTGCTAATTGTTGTAATTGGCGGGGGAAGTTAAAGGCTTGACCTGTCTCTTCACTTTACCTTGGTGCTTGCTGTAACTGAAGTACCTACCACTCTGTTTTTGAGATGAAGGGCAAGCTAGTGCATATTCTGTGCTTTTAGAGAGTGAAATTGATCCTTTTTATTACCTCAAAAACCCACATGACTAGAAAAAGGGATGCATGAATGTGTGCTCAAATATCTTGAAATATCTTTATTATTTATAATGAACATTTGAGCGTTTGATGGTTCCTTTCAATATGATTAATGTCCAGTTGTTAGAAGTTGTAAGACTGCTTTAATGCACTTCGTTCGATGCACGATTTAAAGTTGCCTTAGTGTTATAACTTGTACCCCCTTAAACCTGCATGTAAGATACACCCACTGGAGTCATAAATAGGGCTGACACTCTAGTGAGGGCCTCTGGAGGGCAGGGCTATCTCTGGTTTATTTTCTTTGCTGTAATTAGATCGATTAAGTAAAATACAGTCTGTGACCTAGAGAAGAGATCTTTCAGCCCTAGAAAGGTAAAACCTGACATGAACTGAGATTGATCCTTGTAATGAGTTGTTGAGAAATGAACAGTGATTGACGGCAGTAAAAATTCTTTCAATCAAAATGGGCTAATCTCTATAAATGGCCTTAGGTCACTTTGAAGCATTACAATTTTGTAAAACTTCCCATAGCTATAGGAAAGGATGTCTACTCGATGGTAAGACAATTAAAATAATGTAAGTAGTAAAAAAGTGAAGTTTAAGCTTTTTTTGCTGCTTTATCGCAATTGCCTGACAGAGGCAAAAACATTGTTCAGGTTGCACAATGACCATCAGTGATGGTTCCTATGTGCTTTTGGTGAGAATCATTCTCATACACTTGTTTTGTTTATTTGTTTGTGGGTGTGTGTCACTGGCAGCTTTCCCAATAGTCAGTGTATTCTGCACTGCAGTGGCTTGGAGTTCCAGGGAGCTGTTGCAAGTTAGATCTAAATGTAATTGCAGGAGCATCTGTGTGGCTCTGGACTGAAGCTCAGTGGCCAGATGTCCTCTAGCTGATTGTACCGTTCTCATCTAGTGTAATATACTGTACAACATACAAGTTTGATTTCCTTTCACCGGTATGTTCTGATGGTTGTATCGGAGTGGAAGCAAGACTATTTTAATCTTGTACAGATTTATGGGGTGTTGCTGCATCTGTTTCTTTGTTGTTGAACCCTCTGAAAGAATGTGGAACTGCCAGAACACCAGTCAGCGCTCCATTACATACCTGAACAGCCCCTCGCTCAGCGGTATCTTCCCTTGGCTAGTATGTTACCACCTTGCTCTGAAGGGCCCTAAGAATTCCATCAGTAACCCAGGAGCTTCCTTTTCTGCTCCATCCCTTTTTAGTTCAAGGTCAGTCACTGACCAGCCTTGGCCCCAACCTGGCACTTAGGGTGGTCCGCTAAGTGATAAGCTTTGCCATCGATTGTATGATAAATTGGTTACATATATTTGTTTGATCTGCATTATATAAATATTGGAAGATAAGTTGTTTTTGAGTAATGGAACCGCTATCTGGCTTGAACTTAGAATTGCACTGTTTAAATGGTCCGCAATTGACAACCATTTGTGGCCTTTATGTCTATATCTATATCTATGTCTGTATCATTTAACTTCTTTTATATTTGAGGCTTTTCTAAAATCTGTAGCTTTAACTTTCCATATCAGAATGCATGGATCACAGGTGTAAAAATATTTTTGAACAATCTTATTTTACTCAGTGAATTTTGAAACCCATCCCTTTGGACTCAAACCAAACCCTAGACTTCACACGTTAGCCTATCGTTGGATATTTGTTGGGAGGGGACATCTGCAGACTGTATGTAAAGCATGGAGAACTAGCAAAGAGCAGAATTGCACAGAGCCTTTCCACTCTTAGTGTACTCTGTCTTTTAACTGATCCTTGGGGACACCATGACCCAAGTTCACTCCCGCTCAGGATTTACCCTTAGAATGCCTTTAAGTCTTCTATGACAAACTGAATACTGTAGACTTAAACATCTAACATTTACTTGTCCAAGTATTAACCATTATCTTAACATTAGAAGATCATCTATTGACTTTTCACTTTTGGAAATAGTGTGAATGCATCTATTATACTTTATATATCAATGACCTTTGATGTTAGCAAAGTCTCTTGCACACCTGCAAAATGATTGTGCATATAGGTATAGTTCACATTGAGCAGACCTTATTAAACTAGGTTTGAACAGAGAGCGGGATGCTGCTTTTGAAAGATGTGAGTAACTTTAAAAGAGTAAAAAGTATAAATGCATATTTTTGGATTTTCAAATTAGTGTATTAAAAAGTTCAAATTAGACTAACAGAACAAAGGAAGATTCTAATACCATAGGCAAGGCCAGAAAATAATCCCTTCAGTACTTCCTCTCCACCTATATTAGTGTATTTCTTGCCTTTCTCCTCACAAAGTCATTCTCACTAAACTGTCAAAATGTAGCTGTCTGATAAGGTCTTTCTCAATTGCCAAAAATGAAATGAGTTGTCTGGCACATGTCACAGGCAAAGTTTTATTCTACCTAAAGCAAAATGTCTGTTCACTCTGAAAGTTGGACCATGGAAATTGTTAATGTTTTTTTTTTTTGCGTAAAGTAAACTGTCTTACACACCAGTAAACATACACAGCACAAAACAGTATAATACAAAAATACATCAATAGAAAAAAATCCAGATTACTGTAATGATATTCATGGTACATTATATCCTAGACAGATTTTTGACAATTTTATTGACTTTTAATTGTGCATGTGATCATTGGGATGACATACACAATGAAATAATGAATACATGCTTTGGAGAAGCAATAATCAGTTTTGATCAGCTAAATATATTCAAGTGGTAATTGTGCAAATTGTAGACAATTGTACTTAGTCGTTTGCGTGCAAGTGCTGGCCAGCTCAGACTGTTAGCATCCAGGGGCCTCACAGTGTAAGTTCTACGGGGCCTGGGAGCCCTAGTGGTCCGCTCAAGCTCTAAGAACCAAGGGCCTTACATTGCAAGTACATTTTAGCCAATAAATAGCTCACCAATGTGAGAATCTTCTTTTTCCGATTCAACCAAAAACATGATCCAAAGCGTTGGCTCTTATTTTATCTTACTTTTCCCCTTTCCACTATTTGTGGAAAGTAAAATGTGTCTGTTAATTTAAGATGAGGAAATCATATCATTATGCTCAGTTAATGTGAAAAAATGCCTGAGCTTTAAGATTAAATAGAGTGTCTGCATGTGTTCTCAGTGTGTATTGGCTTAATTTTGAACCCTTACACTAAGGGTCATAAGCATCCATCTGTTTTCCGTTTATTTTGTCTTATACCCGCTCTTCTGCCTTAGTTTGGGTTTGTTTTAATTATTGTAAAAAATAATAAACAATCAGACGTCAAACATTTGTTTTATGAAAACTGACTGCTACTTAGAAGTATACCAAATTAGAATACTACTAAAAAATGTTTTCCTTTTATTTTTGTACGTATGTGCTGTGCACATCAGTCTACTGTATTCCTGAGATACCAATAAAAGTTTTTTTTTTTACTGGTCATTGGCATGGAGTTTTGATGTTTTGTTTTTGTTCATGTCGTTGTTTGTCCTAAACGAGACATGTCCAGCATTGTGAATAACACCTCTGATAAAAAAAAAAAAAAAAAAAAAAAAAGAAAAAGTTATTAGTATTTGTTTATGCCGCTTCAGTCACCGTAACATCGAGTGCCTTCGAGTATGACTTGAAGGCAGATTCAACAATTTAGATAGTATCACCCCCTGCTGTCTCAAAGTTGAACTGTTAAACCGTAACCATGGCAGGTGCGTATCAGAAAATGTATACTCTCTTGACATATCATGTTCCAAGTTTTAAGTTACTTGGTTTGTATTCCATTAACAATAAAACAGACATGACATATATTAGTCTAACTACAATAATTAAAGCTGAATCAATGATATTAGCTTTATTCAGCATTCTGTTTTTATTTTATATTGATGCTTGGCAACATTGTTGTACATGATGGCCTCTTGGTTGTATGGGCATGCGCGTAATGGGTGGAAACGTTACTGACAAATGTTGCGCAATAGCCTTATGTTGATTGACCATACATTTTAGGCTAAATAGACAGAGGTGGATATGCCCCCAGCCCCCACATCCCCACCCTTCCTTCCGCTTCTGGAAAGCCGCACATCTGCTTTGGGGGCGAGAGCTTTGTAAGGATGTGAGCAGGAGTGGCCTTTAAATAGGGGCCGATTTCAAACTTGGTACAGAAGCTCCAAACAAGAGGAAGAACTTTAAACTGGTCTAGATTGCTATTTCGCACAACGATGGAACGAACAAAGAAGTCAGTAATGAGAGGGGCTATTCCGCTGTTACTAGCTTTTCTCCAGGGATCTCGGCTAGTTGATGGTGTACCTAACCCATCACCTCTTGTGGGATCGAACTGGGGGAATCCAAGAAGATACGTCCACCTGCAGACATCTTCAGACGTGAACAATTTCTACCTGGAGATCACTTTGAATGGCCAAGTGCGCAGAACTACAGTCAGGAGTTCATACAGTAAGTTTAGACTTTTTTCAAATTATTGATTTTAATTTATTAATGTTAATTGATATGTTATTAATATATGCTTTCTTCCACAGGTGTAATTTTACTCAAATCTGAAACAAGAGATCGTGTTGCTATTCTCGGTGTCAAAAGTAATCGTTACCTGTGCATGGACGCAGATGGCAAACCTTTTAGTTCTGTAAGTAAATATAATGTGTTATAAGTGGAAGAATATTTAATAACGTTCCAATTAGCAACAGTATATATATTTGAGCTTCTTTGGAAGCGCCAGCCTGCACCTTTACGCATTAATTCAATCAGAAATGTAAGTGACTTTAAACAATTTGAATTGAAATAGACCCTAAACATTACAGTACGTGTATGCTTCGTTGGTACGCTGTCCCCTTATTATTTTTAAAATATACTTAAATAACTAAGTCAATTACCTTCTTTACTTTTTGTCGACAGCCTATCTGCCTCAGTGAAGACTGTCTGTTTAACCACAAACTGCTGGAAAACCACCGTGATGTTTACTACTCATGTAAGAATGGAATCTTGTTCAATTTGGAGGGTTCCAGGCAGGTGTACATTGGTGGTCAGAACCTGCCTCAAACTTCTCTTTTCCTCTCAGAGAAGAACACTGTACCTTTAGAGCGTCTTTTGCACAGGGAGAAGAGGAATCGTGTTGTTGATCCATCTGATCCACACAGTGTATTCTACGGACAAACTGAAGAAGGCTCAGACTCCCGGGCAATGCCGGAGGACGACACAGACCAAGAATTTGAGCCTTCGGATGGCAGCAACGTATCCAGGGAGTCGCCATTGGCTCCATCTACTCACGACCCATGGAACGTGCACTCATCTAACCCCCTCAGCCCGCGTATTACCGGAACAATGGGATGATATAAAATAGAGTGCTAGCCACATGTTGGGTAATTTATTGTACTTATGAAGGCTAGTTTTGAATCTAGAATTTACTGCTGGCCAGAGCAACTCCTTGTTCCACCATGATCTTCATTGGACTTCACCTGTTTGAAAATTAAATTTTAGGCGGGAGATGGTGGACAAGGTAAAGAAAAAAAGAAAAAAAAGAAACTGGACATAAGTCAAACTGTATTGCTCTTAAATTAAATAGATTTTCTTAATAGTAATTTACCCCTGAAAAGTCATCTTCTATTTGATCATGTTGGTGTTTTTGTACACTTTTATATTTCAAAGTATTAAGTCCTATCACCTAAGGAAATACAGTGGCCTTCTTTATCCACAATGTAAAGCTTACAATCTATACATTTTACACACATGTATATATATATATAAATATATATGTATATATATATAAATATACATGTGTGTGTGTGTGTGTGTGTGTGTGTGTGTGTGTGTGTGTGCACGTGTATAGATTTGCTGGTGTGCTGGACCACCAATAACTTAAAAGTTCATTAAAATATTTATTTATTTAAATTCCTTTATATTTTATTTATAGTATTTATATGATGCTCCTCTGATATGTTTAATGAAACTGGTAAATGTTATTCAGGTATGTGCGATTTAAATTGTTTATTGAAGATGTCATTGTGGAAAAATAAATTGTGGAAAATCTCACTATTTCTTAATTTGTCATCATCGTAAATGGTCGTTTAAGTGTATCAATTTAGACTCTTTGCTAACTCTAAGAATTGTATAGTTGGCCTCGGTTATACATTTTATCTAAATGATCTGCAATTCTTCAACTATCCCCAGGTGAGTACCTGTGCCATGACACATCACAGTGCATATGTAAGCAGGTTTAACATTCCCTCATCCACCATTTTGTTCCAGTCATTAGTTTAGATTCTCATGCTTCTGCACTACAACAGGAATAAGGGTTTCAGCTATCAGAGATTTTGCTGAGTCATATCAGTCTAAAAATAAATATTTCCACACTTGACTGACTTATCTGAGAAAAAAAAGACTGATTCAGAGGTTATCTTGATTTACCTTCTACAATATCACCTTCAGTTCCTGAGAAAATCTTCTGTGTTGGCTGTACCATGATGTACAGTAGTGAAAGAACAGTACCGGAAGAAAACCCATAAGGTTGAGTAAAGATCCTGTCTCTAAGGAAAGTGCCTTAAATAGTTCATTCAATTGCACTGCTAGTTGCACCATTAAGGGGACCCAAATGTGGCCATGCTCAGGAGCAGTGAAGAACACTGATCTTAATCTGCTTTTAACTAATCCCACACAATGTGAGATTGTGCTCCTATGTTTTATGCAGTCTATTTTAAAGGGTCCTTTTAAAGGGTAAATATTTAACAATAGTGCATACCTGGTTGCTAATTTTATACCAATAGAAACAATATTAGTTGTTTCTACCATCAGGTAAGACACCTTTGTCAATGTATGACTCCACTATTTACTTTTAAACATTTGAAACTTATTTGCGATCAGGTAATCCACACATCAAATTTCAGGGCACCTCACTGGTTGCCTATCATTGTAAAGACAACTTCTCTATCAAAGAGGGTCTCTACCAATAAAGGTATATTGTTAAATACATTTGAACTTTAATGCATAGTGCTGCTAAAAGATCAGTCGGTTAAGATGTGTGGAATTGCCTTGGACTGATTACTGATCAACCATAGTTTATGATGTTATTTATACTCTACCCTGTCTATTTTGGTCGACTTTTCTATTGTTATGCTATAACAAAGAGATGTACGGTACGGTATTCCAAGTACCACAAGTCAATAGCTTGCCCAGAAGGCATTTTACTGATAAGGCTAGTGTATATTATCTAGTGAACCATTTCTGTAATTTCATATACAGAAAATATATTTGTCCATTAAAACACATCATTGTAACATGTATTTGTATAGTTTACAGTAGTAAAAAGACTAATGGACACCATGACATGATTGGTATTTAGAGCGTTTGTAGAACTTGTTGGCATTTGGTTTTTAGAATAATTCTTAACCTATTATATATTTACATGAAAAAATATTCAACAACAACAACTATTTTAAAGAGCGCTGAGTAATTTTCAACAATCGATAATCTGAGATACTGCTTTATTGCACAAAAATTGCTTTCCAACTGGAAAGTAATATTCTAACCATGCAGAAAATACTTTTCAGTCATGATTTTAAATTGTAAACACTGCAGTTCCAGATTCTTATAAATAACCTTCCACCTTATTAGGATTTGCGTAGTAAACACAAATTATAATTTAAATAGAGATGCTTGTTATTTAAACAATCAATTACAACGAAGGATATGTTGTAAAATAAATAAATTCACCCGATTTGGTTTTGCACAGGACAATACTACATATTATCATAAAATCAGCAGCAAAGATTACATAACTGTGAATGATTGTTGTGCGTGTTTAGAATTCAGTCAACTTGCATTGTAGTGAACATTGTATTCTTTTCAATGATCTGCCTCTATTTCTCTTAGTGTGACATGAAGAACTTACTCGAACTTCCACCGAACACTTACCATGATCAGTAATTAGGGAAATTTAAATCTTTCTCCAAGGCATACTTTTAAACACCTATTAGATTTGCAAGGTGGTCTTTTCTGTTGGTAAAGATGCATTGGACAGCAGAGAGTACTGGTATAGACTCTGAAAGTGAAAGGGTGAGGATAAAGCGAGCAATACCAGTGTTGGGGCAGGGGGAGTAAAGCTGGGACATCCTCACCCCTGGGGGCAAGGAGCACTTTAGGTCCTCCATGAAATGTCTAACAGCCACACGGATATAGGCCCCGTGGCTCACAACTAGGGCATGGATTGGGATGCCCTGGAGGCCATCATCAGGCAGGCCAGCCAAAGGTTTGTCGTGGTTTCCACCTTGGGCCACAAGTGTAGGCCCAGCCTTTGTTCCAACAGAAGTGCAACTCTGTTCTGGGTAGCCATGGTCTTCGACCATCCGCTGGAGAAGGACCTTGAGAAATTTCTTGAATCTTTGTCTTACCTTTGTTCAAATACATAAAGGAATTAACAACATTAGTAAATGCAACTATAAAAATGTGTAACATTTTAAAATGCCCACTGAGTAGCACTGTTGTACTGGGAATGGCTCTATGGATTTGTCTTGCCATAAAACAACACCTTGTCGTGTGTATTTTAATAATTAAATTATTGGAAATGTAAATAATCTAATATTTTTCTTTCAATAAAAATTGTTAATTCATACATTTAAAATACAGTGTCATTTACAATTTTTTTCTTTGAAATTACAGTATTTATATCACTTAAATCAGATAGCCAGCTTGAAAACTGGCTTTAATACAATTGTGCGCCATTCCAAACATGAGCGCACTGGAATTCAGAAAAACTTTAAAGACGAGTACATATGTCCCTGACCTTTTATGATCGAGCCTAATTGTTACTGTTTTAAACTTAGAAGATATATTTCAATCCATGAATAACCTCTTAAACAAACTGACTTTGTCTAATGTCTCTCCACCAGGAGGAGTGAAGTCCCGGCATGACTGGCCTGCAGCATTAGCCATGTTCTTCAGATCCTCCTTGGGTCGTCCTTCCGCAATCCCAAAGCCCTAAGCAATGTTAATCTTGATTAAAAGATGACAGCCCAGGAGCTAAAAAAGGTTAAGAAATTGTGCATACATTTCAACTGCTTTGGCCTGGAAGGCCAGCATGCAGACCTTACCCTCTCTCTAAGTAATGGGTCCAAAATCATTTCTGTCTCGGATGACAGATTATTGTTACTTAAAATGATTTCAGCAGTCTGGAAAAAAATGAAACATTGAAATCATGAACAGGGAGTGAGAAACTTGGTTCAACATGAATTAACAACATGGGAGTGGGAGGGGACAAGGGGCATACTGTACATTGAGTAATGCATAGTAACTGCTGAACTACATGTTTACACATCAACAATCTTTTCTCATTCTTGAAATAACAAGTAGTCCAACACTTCAAGCATTTTAGTATAGCATACTAGTATAGCTTGTACTGTAAATTATTGGCATCCACTTAACCGCATTCCCCACAAAGAGATGAGGTAAGCGCCTTGGCAACATGGTGCCAGGACAACAACCTCTCTCTCAACGTCTGCAAGACTAAGGAGATGATTGTGGACTTCAGGAAGCAACAGGGAGGGGGTCACGCCCCCATTCACATCGACGGAGCTGAAGTGGAGAGCGTCTCAATCTCAAGCGTGGCAATCTGTCGCAGCAGTGAAATTTGCCCAAAAACGCCTGCACTTCCTGAGAAGACTCAAGAAGTTTGGCATGTCCGCTAAAACCCTCACCGACTTTTACAGGTGCACCATTGAGAGCATCCTCACAGGCTGCATTACTGCCTGGTACAAAGCCCTCCAGAGGGTGGTAAAGGCAGCGGAGCGCATCATT
>JAVQJS010103876.1:0-12729 GCA_036024795.1 Galaxias rostratus | reverse complement strand
TGTGCTTTTTGTTATATTGAGTGCAAGTTACACATACACACACACACACACACACACACACACACACACACACACACACACACACACACACACGCACCTCAGTGAAACGATTTGTGGATTTGTGGTTTAATGTTACAGCACAACTACAAACCATCTTCTGCCCAAAAACAATAAAAGGGTGTAGTGGCTGCATTTGAATTCTTTAAACAGAGATTCCATTGCATTCTCATTCTCATTCTCTCTTCCACCTTCAAACGTGGCATTGAATCTGTCACATTTTATTGCCAGAGAGGGCGTACACATTCTCTTTTGTTCGCTCAGACCTTTGGTTTCACCTCAATCACGACGTGGCCTCTGCAACACAATGCAGACCTGCTTGATCAGAAATCACCTTGTCAGATATTACATTTCAAACTTACGTGAACTTTGTACTTTTTGCGGGCTTTGACCACCTTCATAGCCAGGTGTCCCATCATGAACATGCTGGCCACACCAGTGAGCACCACGTAGCCATACTCCTTAGACAGCGCCACCATCCTGACACTTCTGGAAGAGAAACTTATTAGATATCAGTAGAGGAAATCGAAACAAAAACGAGAAGGTATGCGTTAGAAATACTAAATGCTTGACTCTAAATTGTCCATAGGTGTGCATGTGTGTGTGTAAGTTGTTGTATGTCTATGTGTTAGCCCTGTGTTGGACTGGCAATCTGTCCAGGGTGTACCCCGCCTCTAGCCCAAAGTCGGCTGGGATAGGCTCCAGGACCCTGCATAGGATAAGCGGTACTGCTAATGGATGGACGGATACTAAATGCTAGTTAATCAGTTTAAACATATTGTTCTCATTGAAAAACAAACTAGGAAATGTTGAAGCTATTGCTGATCTCGTCCTGGAGGGTGTGAGCGAAGAGAAAAACTCATTTAGGGATTCAGCTCTATTCAAGATTCTCAATGAAGAAGGGGAAAATAAGATCACTTGATATGACAAGTATGGTTGTGAGTTATTCTTGAATAGGAATAATCAAATATGTTTTGGTTTTCAAATGTCTATAATTTCTAATTGAATAATCAAGAGGTAGGGTGATCCAGGTCCATGAACTAAAGAGACGTTGATTGATACAGTGTGTATGCTTATGAGATGATTATATAATGCACCCCCTATGGATGGTTGATACAGAAGAGGTTATGACACTGCACTTTTATGTGGGATAACATTTCTTATTATACGTTTAATATTATGAATAAAAATAATCACAAATCAGATTTTCATTGCAAGCCTTTTTCTCCTTTCTACTGTAATATTTTTCTTATTAGAACTACAAATCCCGAAATATTTAAAGGAAATACATGTACTAGTTGCAATTGAGATTATAATGCTCTATAGTACCATACTGTTGTCTGGGGGTTTGGGACTTGTTATTTTTCCTATTATCTATTTCCCAACTCTTCTTACAGGGTTTAATCAAATTGATAGCAAGAGAGAGCCCTTAGCGATATCCCTTATAGAACTACGTTACTTGTTTGTACTTGGACGCAATGATATTGTTCCGTCTGAAATCGCATACTACTACTTTCTTTCTGATAGTACTTTCACTTGCATTTTTGGGAGAGTGGACCCGATATACTACGGGGCACACTACTATACATTAAGCAAAAAAAGAGACAGTAGATTAATTTAGTAGGGTTATTGAGACTCGGCGTATGTGTGAGTCTAGTTAATACTAAAGAGGGAGCAATCAAACAAGACCGACTAGTGCCACAACAATCTATTTGCATCCGTCCGAACGGAGAAGGAATTCTATAAACAAATGGTAAAGCTCCTCCTTTCTGAAGTTGCTCGCTATGGTAGTGAAAAAGTATGCAGAAGTAGCACAAAGCTAAAAATCAAAAACATTTTTAAACCTACCGTTCGTTTTCCGATTTGGTGCAACCGAATAACCCCTCGCCTACACTCTGCTTTATTCCGGTGACGCAATTTACGACGTTTCACTGATACTATGTCTATATTCTCACCTCCCTACCTACTTACCTGGTTTATCATTCCAAGCCATACAGAGAATCTTGGCAATAGTGGCCATCTTCTTCCTGGTGGCCACATTGATACTTCAGAATAAAATAAAAATAAACATGAAGTCACTCGATTGCGGCTTTTGTAACATCAACAATAATGCAAAACGTGTATGACATTTATAGTTACGTACTATATATATATATATATATATATATATAGTTAATCTGTGTTTTCTCACAGACATCCATGAGATTGCACATAACATCCCAGCCAACGGATACGTTTGGAAAGAAAGCTACACTGTTTAATTCCATTAGTAAAGAATCCTCATTCTTTCTCGTCTTGCATTGACAGCAGCAGTAAAAGCATACAAGGATAGTCCTAATGGAGAAAGATAGAACCGTGTGTATTATCAAATACGGATGTGATATCTATGACTCAGCATTAAAATCGCAAGGCAAAATTGGTACATTCAAGTTTTTTTGTGCAGAAAGAAAGGTAACACATCTAAAATTTAAACCAGGAGATTATTTATATCTATAACAACGCAAAGGCACTGACTTTAACAATAACACAACAAGTTTCAAACAATATCCACAAATGACACATGAAGACAAAACAATACTTGTGATTGATGAACAGATGTACACAAGTACAGGACTAATTATTTTACGGTGGTAGAGCTCTGACAGGAAGCTAGCTTTTCAGGAAATAAAATAAATAGTATCATAGCTTCATCAATCAAGTTAGTTCAGGTTAGTTAATAACAATCATCTAGCCAATAACTCATCCTTTTGCCTTTTATTCAACCTGACATTCATACAATGACCTTTAGTAAATTTACTTATTCACATTCTGTAATAAAGCATCGTCCTCTTGTCAAGGAGAGAGACTGCTCTTCCTTTTCCAATTTGCATAATGAACCTAATGACGACCACTACGGTTTGAAACAGGATTTGTTCTCATGCTTGCTGCCTGTGCAGTGCTGGCCCTCGACAAGCGATACTCCTCGTCATAGGGTAAAGTCAGATCATTTAAGGTGGTTGGCTGTGGGGTGTAACAATGGAAAGTCATGGCTGGCCAATGCCACGTGTTAAACCACAAACCCCTCCCGATCAGCAAACACGAGCTCTTATGCTGAAACGAACAGGAAGTGGTTCGGCGTGGTACCCATGTGTCAGAGGACGGCCACACCGCCGTCACAGCGGCTGGTGATCATGTTGCCGATCTCGGTCCAGGTGTCCAAGTGAGGGTCGTAGACCTCGACGGAGTCCACGGTCACCGGCGCCGAGAAGTCCCGACTGGACGCCCGCCCGCCGACGGCGTAGAGGAGTCCGTTAACGGCAGACACGGACACCCCTGCCCTTGCTGTTGCCATGGACGCCACCTCCACCCAATTCTCCTAGTAACGCGCACATGTTAGAAGACAACAAGAAAAAGGCTTTGGTGGACTAGCGGCTGTCTGGCACTGACCTCGGCACCTAAACCACATTCAGGACCCAAGCCGGGTGCGACCTCGTAGCTCCTCCCCCCCACCCGTCGCCCCCGGTTACCTCCTCGGGGCAGTACTTCTCCACGGTGTCCAGCGAGCCCAGCGCCTCGTTCCACCCGCCCACGGCGTAGATGGCGTTGTTGAGGCAGGCCACGCCCACATAGGCGCGGCGCGTCACCATGCCCGGCAGGGCGCTCCAGCGGTGGGCGATGGGGTCGTAGGCCTCGGCTGAGCGCAGCTCGGCGCCCTCGTCACTGATGCCCCCGATCACATAGATGAAGCCTACGGGAGAGAAAAGAAACTCTTAAACTAGGTCGCAGTTGAAGTGTTCGACATAAGTAATTTAATAAATTATCATTCCCTGTTTTATTCCTGTAAAGCGATCTTGGGTATAAGAAAGGCGCTATATAAATTAGAGTTATGATTATTATTATTATTATATTCACAGTTTTACCAATGCTTAGAAACGATACGTGTATACCCATACAATTACATGCATAATTTATCTCCATCAAATAAAGTTACAGAGAACAGCAACACCCTAAATGAATGAATTACGTTAAGGCCATCTGCTCATTGGCCTGCAATTGAATGAGGAGACGTGGACACCTTGCAGCTCGCAGCAGCCAAAGTAGTAGCGGGGAACCGCCATGCTGCCAATGATCTCCCACTTGTTCTCCCCTGGGTCGTAGCGCTCCATGGTTTTCCCGATCTCCGAGCCGATCCAACCACCTACGTGTGGAAGTAGTGTATTAGTAACGACCTGTGTGCTCTGCTGCGGGATCATTTCCATGCTTTGAGCTTTTTGGGGGTGCAAGCCCTAGACCCCCTGTTCACCCCCTTGTTAAAGGTAAGCATGACTTACATTTTGAGATCTTGCTTTTGTGGAAGAACTTAAAGCAGTAGCTATGAATGTGGGATCATTATAAACAGATAGATGAGACTGGGATTGCAGTGGTGTTTGGTTGGCGGGTAGTTACCTAGAGCGTAGAGGGCCCCGTGGCAGGGGCAGACGCCAACCCCACAGCGTGGGAAATTCAGGGACGCCACCGCCGCCCACTGCTTGGTCACGGGGTCATACCTCTCAGTGCAATCAAATATCATGGAGTCCTTTTCACCTGGAAAACAGTCACGCGCGCATCATTAAGAGTCGACTCGGGAGTGAAACTCATTTAGAAACGATCGTAAACGCATCGAAAGCTACGTGCGTTTATAGACATGAAAACGATGTCGGTTTGCTTTCGCTTGGAACACAGGCGGAAATCAAGCGCCCCCTGAAGTGGTTTTCGCCGCTCACCTCCCACCACGTAGATCATGCCCTCCAGCACGGCCACCCCCAGCCCGCTGCGGGCCTGGTGCAGGGAGGACACGGTGGTCCAGTACTGGCTGAAGGAGTCGAAGCGCTCCACGCAGCTCAGCGCCCGGCTGTCACTCCAGCGCCCGCCCTGCAGCCGCGTGTAGCCACCTGGCGTGGTCCAACAGGTGTGTTCACAATGACAGGTCGTTCTATTGTCGTTTCACATGCATTATTCTTTGATACACAGACACTACTCAGTAGCTGACGTCAATGGCCGCTTAGAGGCGTGTGCTCCATGTGGAGGACGGTACCTATTCCGTAGACGTATTTTCTGGCTTTCCTCCGCGGCCTCATTTTAGCTGGCTGTAACAGGCTGTACATCTTATTCTCCTTAGGAGACTTGGAGACCTCTGTGTACTCTCTCAACAAGGTCTGCAGCGCCACCCGCAGGCTGAAGTCACTAATTCCTTTTCAGTAAGACAAAAAAAAAAGTCAAACGCTATATATACTGACTACAAAATAGCAAAACTAAAATGATTGTCAGTACATAGATATGATTTATGGTCAAGATCTCGGATATTGTCAAACTTTCAACGCAAGTTCATTGGCTTGATGGTGGTATACAAACAAGGCCCCATCATTGGGCCATCCTCCTCCCTTACCTTCAATGTAACCAAACAGTCTAGCCGGGGAGATCAGAGGGAAGCGGACCGGGTCCAGCACCTCCACCACATGCTTCTTCCTCCTGCCGACGTCGTGAAGGACCCAGTTCATAGCCGCCGTAAAAACCTGGTACTCGTCCTCGATGCGCAGCTCCTCACTGCGCAGCAGCTTCACGAGCTGTTCACTCTGCAGCCCCCAGAACTCCTCTGATACACAGACCTGGTCCACAAAACAGAAAGATTTCATATCGGGGCCCAGTCTTCCTTTCTGTTCTGTTCCACGTTTACTTGCCTTTGGGATATCATATGGGTAGTCGTGGACTGTACCTCCAGGAAGTGAACGTGAATGTAGTTCTCCGTGAACTCCAGCATGTCGACGCAGGCGATCTGTTCCAGGAACTGGTAGACGGCCACGCAGTTGGAGGGCTCCATGTGGCCTTTGAGAAACTCCCCACAGATGGACACGACCTCCACCAGCTGCAGCATGTCGGCAGCCACCATCAGCTCTTGGACCGACTCCACGTTCACATTGATCATGCCTGAGGGAGGCACAACGCAGTTCATCGCGGGAGGAGGGTGAAAAGGAACAGTCAAAACAGACATTTGTCAATTTGATATTGTCTCTTGGTTTATGAACATGAACGGTAAGGCATGCCCATGCATACACGGTATGGCGTAGCATTAGAGTATGACTTTAATATCACACAGTTCTCACGCACACCAAATGGAATATTACAAAACTTAAACTCGTGTATTATATTTCACGCAACCTGTGTAAACAAACTCCAACAGGACTTCGAAGACGTCCGCCTCTACCCCGAGAATCTGCACCTCCTCTCTTTCCGCCTCCCTCATCCCGCCAGAAAACAGAGCGGAGAAATACGGGCTGCTGGCGGCCAGTACCAGCCGGTGCACCTTGAAGAGGCGCCCACCCACCCTCAGCCCCACGTCACAGAAGTCCGTTCGGAGCCGCATTTTGTTAATCTGCATCAGGAGGAGTCGGGCGTAGCGGTCGGAGTTCAGGAGAGCTTGGTCGTGGGGCAACGTTGTGGTACAGCTCTCCGCGTTGCTACCGCCACCAATACTTCCAGTGAGGGAGGCGGAGGCGGGTGGCGACCGTGATAACCCCATGGAGAACATGGTGGTTTTGAGAAAGGTCACACCAAGACTGGGGTGTGTGTCCCCAGCCCCACCCCTCTACAACCTCATAGCACGGGAACAGCCAGGCCGACACATGATGTTACAAGCCTGAGGCATAAAAAGGAAATAAAAAAGAACGTCAGATTCAGTGAGTTGACCAGCCATGCTTCGTCAAAGTTGCTCATTCAGAAAGTTTTGGATTTTTTGGGGGTTGTCTACTCGAAAGTATCCACTCTTTTAATACATTTTACACATACAACACTTATTTCTTCACTACTGACAATGCCTTAATAATTTAGTATTAATAAACTTTTACAAAATAACATGCAATCTTAATATCTGACTGTCTATTCACGTACTAAAAATCTTGCCTACTGACAACATTGTGGCCAGAACGTTTGCCCTGGCTAGCCTGGTGTTGACACCATGGCACTTATCTCTCCTATAGTACTTTGAATTGTTCCCTATACTAACCGCCTGCATAACCCATAACTTGACCGCTAGTTAGTTTGCAAGTTAGCCTAATTTTAGTTGCTAACTAGCGTTACTAGGTAAACGTTAGATATTACTGAATCCAAAAACCTATTTGATGCAGTTCCGATATGCTCGCAGTCATATAACGAAGAAAAACAAACAACGGACTCACCATGTAACATTTTATATTGAACTAGTAAGGCGAAGCGTATATTTTTTGTAGATTACTGTAGAATATTGATAATTGATCAACTGCAAAGCAACTTCCGCCTACAAAGCTAACCCAGCTGCAGATAGCGGGGGCTGTTCCAGCACATCTACATTGTAGACGTTACATCCTATTTGTTTCAAAATATAAAAAACGATGATTAATGCATTCCGTTGTACTCGGAAGTCGAAAAATCTAAAACGACCTTTCATATGGAAAACTGCAATAGAATGGACATTTCAGGTCGGAATTCCAAGGTGGAAACTCGGGCAAGATCCACTAAGTCTGACTTCACCAACATAAACACACCTGACGTCCGCGCAATACCGCGGCGCAGATAGTGAACATTAAGCAAATTTTACTTCTCAACTTTATGTAATGCTTGTGATGTGACACATGCTATAGCAAATTTTAAGTTGCCACTTCCCTGTAGTTGATTTGTGCATGATATGTCTTTTCGAGTATTCCGTACTTGCCTACTCTTAGAAAGTGTCCCAATTAACTTATTTCAGCTGCGGGCGCCATATGAGCAGGGAGATGCATTGGAACGCGTTCACAGTGGAAGTCGGGAATACCGACTAGGAACTATCCGAGTTTCGAGTTTAATGGAACGCACTATACGAGGAGCAGAAACTAATTTGACGAAGTGCAGTAACTCAGTGGGGGATATACCCAAGAATGGATGGTGTTTACTCATGAAAAACAAAATGTTCCAATCCTGCCCTTCAGCATGAGTGTACGGCAAGCAGAGATGCGCAAAGGTCTTTATGATAAAGTCGAGGTCAAGTCTTTGGTGACAAGTTCAAGTCAAGTCTCAAGCGTTTGGTCGCATCAGTAGCAAAAGTCAGTAGCTAAACTCATCAACAACCGACCGGATTTTGAGAGAAGTATGGGTCCAAAGCTAATGTTGAATACTATATACATCTTTATTTTTTCTTCAGACTATAGAGAGCGTGCCTTAAAAACATATAGACTAAGAAACGGCAGTCCCATCAGAAATGGCATTGCTTTATTTTTGCCATATGTATATATATATGAGGACAAAATATGATTTATATAGCAGGACATAAAATGTACAGCATGTTGGGTCTGTTTACTTCAATTGAACCTTTCTCAACACAATAAAAGTAATGGTAAATATAAACTAAGCATTTACACCTGTCCTCGGCCCCAGTTCAGTGTAGCACCAACTTCCCCCAGCCCTAGTTGCATAGAGCACCACTTTACCTCAGCCCCGGTTCCATGTAGAACCATCTCCTTAGCTTGAACACCCATGACAGGGTCTAAAATTAAGTATATTGTTAGGACTTTATTCTGTGCGATGCGAAGCCAAGATTTTCCTGTTATAATTTATTTAAATAGTCATGTCCTGGCATTGTCAACGTGCGGCCTTCAAGGATCAAAAATACAAAGTGTGAGCCATTGGCCTAGATATCTGGTTGCGTTGCCAACCGCGCCCCTTGTATGTGAACGCGCTCATTACCATGGAGTTAACACCGACTTAATTTACACACGTCCATCATCACCGATGCACTACCGTTAAACAACAATTTGGATAATCAGAGTTTGAAAACTTCGTCATCCCTTGTTAACCCAGAGTTAGGTCGGAATGGTTTAATCTCCGTTCGCAGTATTGGCCCGTTCTTCATTTGTTTTATATACCAGCAGATGGCAGTATAACAGTGGCAAATTATACGAAACAAAAAAAGCAACCCGAAAATAAGTCTAATATCCTTTCTTTTCTTTCTTTCTTTTCTTCATTCATTTTTTACATTTATTTATTTATAAATTAGGACAAGTCTAAATATATCAGAATGCCCTGTGTAAAATAGATGACTGTATGGCTAAGCAGCTGTACAAATATAGTTCTTAGCAACATTGTCACCATTTCATTTAAATTCACATATGCATTTAATGTCATAGGCCAAAAGCCGCTGCTCATCATTGAAAGCTGATACGTTTTAATGGGGTTGGGATAGTGTTGGTCTTGATCCTCCTGTACTAGATGTACTGTCTCCTGCCACATCATCAAACAAAGACATGGTCTGAGCAGAACAATAAGCTCATTGGATAAAAGTTTAATTGTCACACGCTAACGGACTGAGAATGAGCCTGGGCAAACGCTTCAATACTTTCTAACCGTCTCAAACACTCGCGTCAATTAAGAACACACCTATTATATCGATTTATTTAAATAAACATAGATTTAGCATTTCACTCTTTAACTTATTTCCGATAAGACGGTGTAACTCAGGTAACAGTGCACATTTGAATTAGTCCAGTGATGTGCGGTCAGGGGTCACATGGGAGGCCTCAGCTAGCATGGCGTCACCACGTCAGGTGGCAGTTTTGACAAGCCAAAGAGCATTTAAAGAAGAGCGTGGGTTTGTAATAAAGTAACGAAACACTGTAGAGACCCCGGACGACTCCAACCGAGTCAAGTAGCCCCAGCTGATGATTAGAAATGATAGTAGTTGTCCTGTAGTCGGTTCTTCAGCTGCACTTGCAAACTAAGTACTGTGACATTATTTATTTTTTTGTCCTGTATTTATGTATTGGGATAAATAAATATACTTCTGTTTTTTTATATACAGTATAATAACTATATTGAGAAGTAGCCTCTGCCTTCCCTGCTATATATTTCACTGCATGTCACTGAGCTGGTCGTAAGGATTTTTGTTTTTACAAAACTGAGGAAGAGAGAAGCTTAAATCAACAGCCATGATACATAAAGAGGCAGAAATATCCTTTTGCATCTGCAGGGGATGGATGGGTAAATATATTCCCAAAGTGTGAATACCAAGTTATTTTAAGACGTAATCAAATGATGTATTTGTCCTGGATCTCTGAGAACCTCCTTTCAGTACACTCATGGTTGAAGTGTGAAGCTTCAGAGATTGTTTGAGAGGGGAGTGTCCCTCTCAGAATCAAAATCAAAATCAGAATCAAAATCAGAAATCCTTTGTTCTCACAGCGAAGAAATGTACATTATTTCAGTATAAAAAAAACCTAACAGTGCCGATGAAAGGGGAAATAAACATATCAAATAAAGAGATAAGCACACGTACTACAATCACATCAAATGCCAATGCATAAAACCCTGGGTGAAAACAAACCAACCAATGTCAACGTCATCCAAATGAGACCAGGTTCAGTCCTCAAAAAGATCCGGGTTTGATCTTGAATCCGAGACATTATCGCGTGAAATACATTGGGCTTTTGGAAATTCAAGGTTCAAGGTTCAAGGTTTTTTATTGTCATATGCATAACGTTTACAGAGGCAAACGTATGCAATGAAATTCTTGTGTCTCTACGACACCTAACGCTAATGCAGATATCAATACGATACACAAAATACTTCAATAGAATATAATGCAAAGTAAATCAAATCTAATTCAAAATATACAACTATAAGTTATAGAGATGACCGGCGTATGGGGTGACAGAGTCCATATAAAGTGACAGTAAAAAAAAATAAAAAATTCTGGTTTGACCCTGAGCTGCATCTATGTAGACAAAGGGACAAGGGGTAATTCAGCACATGAGCCTCTCCGATGGGGAAAAATATACTTTTTGTTTGGATAAATAAGTATAAGTGAGACAAATCTTATGTGGATATGGTGAGACACATTTTTGGGAATATTTAGCGGTGTTTGCTTTGTGAGAGGATCACTCTCTTAAATCTAGCTAAAAGTTCCACCTCTGAAATGATCTCATGTGTCTCATCTCAGTCAAACCTTATAATTACACCCCATATACTTCAATAAACCCTGAGCTATGTATAAAAATATCCAGGTGCAATTCATTATTAAGTTCACATAACTTAATATTATGAGGTATTATTATCTTTTTGAGTAATTGCTATCTAGCGTATGAAATTCTTGAATATTAAACAAATATTGGTGTTTCAAAATAGATTCAGTAATGAAATGTATTTGAGGCCTGGTTTGGGCTAGTTTTGGCTTCATGCTTTTCTTCAATCCATCCATCCATCCTTCCCCAAAAAAAAAACGTTATCTTCTGTTTTGACTATTTGGTTATCTAAATGGTCAATACAGAAGATGCCGTTGTTGTTGTTGTTTTAAAGTATGGCCTGTATGATAGTTTAAGAATGATAAACCCATCCATCTATTATCCATATCACTTACCCACAGTTGCCGGGGGGCTGGAGCCTATCCCAGCTGACACGGGGCAAGAGCCTGTGTACACCCTGAACAGTCCATTACAGAGCAAACCCTAGTTACAACCCTTTTATAAATATAACCAAACAATAAAAACAACTAATACAATTTATTAGACCAGTGATATTAATTTTTAAACGTTGTACAGTTGTACACATATTTTTTTTTTCTTTCTGTTTTAGACTTTTGACTAACTATTGTAAAAAAAACAACAACTATAAATCGCATAAATTACATATTTTGTGATAATATCAACGAATGAAGTGATTCAGTGGGTCAAAAACAATCGTAAATGTGTAATAAAGATATTGTAGCCTATAGGCCAAAAAGATGTTGCATACCAACAAAATCATGAGGTCCAATTTCTCTCATGCCTCCTGAAGCATGTGACCTAGAGAGAGAGAGGGGTGGGGGGGTTAGAGGGTGGCTGGGATAAAGTCTGCCTTCAACCTAGCAACTAGAGGCTGATTGGCCCACAGATGGTTAGCTCCCGTTGTTCTATTGGTAGACAGGCTGCTATGAAACTGGCAAAGCAGACAGAGACAGTGGGAGGAAGGATTTGATTGGCTTCTGAAAATCTGAGGAAGGAAGCTGCTTTTGTCAGTTCCTGGGATACAGTTGATGGTATATTTCTAGGCGTGACCGAAAAGGTAATTTATTCTGGGTTTAAAAGGAGGAACAAATACACTCTTTTTGTCATGAAATTACAGACACAATTTAGATATAACCTCACAGGCCAAACAAACGTCTGTATTTAATAGTCAGCCATTATTGTTGCTATTTTGAGCCTCTACCAGGCGGGTGAAGATGACAAATATAATATTTATGTTTTTTAGAGGTCTTTGGAAGGGCCTCTGTGTTCATCTTACTCCAGTTCATTTGACAAGGCCTCGTCAACTGTCTCCTCTACTTTGCTGACTCTTATGCAGATAGCACGTTATCACATGAACACAAGAACCACACACGTTTTATCAGTCTGGCCTCTTCAATTTCACACCCAGACATATACACACAGCCCGAGGGTGACTCAGCGTGAGAACTGGCTGTCCTGGCTCCGTCTTTTCCATCCAGACAGGCTGTTTTTCTGGACCGACTCCTTCGTTAGTGAAACGTTTTAAAGAGTTGAGGCGGGGGGTGAATCTTATCTTATTAATGTCTGCATTAGCGTTGGGTGTTGAAGAGACACAAGAATTTCATTGCATACTTTTGCCTCTGTAATAGTTATGCATATGACAATAAAAAACCTTGAACCTTGAACCTTGAAT
>JAVQJS010103861.1:0-31292 GCA_036024795.1 Galaxias rostratus | reverse complement strand
GAAAATAAAACAAGTGTGAGTAGACAAGGGGGGTGTGTGTGTGTGTGTGTGTGTGTGTGTGTGTGTGTGTGTGTCTGTGTGTGAAAGAGAGAGAAAACCCATGCATTTCATAAGGAAATATTTTGGGAATATATGACATAGTATTTTAGATTAAATTTATCCAGGTTTGCTTTCAAATCTCAGTGCTAAAACTGTTTGCAAACATGTCAGAGATGTATTCTCAGTCTTTTTTACATTCAAACACACATTTGTTCAGATAAATAGATTGCAAGAATCATAGCACTGCCTTATCTCATCTAATATCTCATCTAATCTCATCATCCCCTCTTTATTTAATAATAACTTTATTCGCCACAGGGAATTTATGAGGGAAGTCCAAACGATGGAAATGTTGGTGGTCGGAACCTATCAATGTCGCCAATGTGTACGGGACAATTGAGGTGAATGAACCAGGAACTGCACTCATCGTCATGGTGGTGCCCGCAAAATTACTTGTCTGAAGGGGACAAGGGCTGTCTCTCCTTAATTGTAGTCCTCGTGAGTGACGTTCTATTTCTAAGACTTATAGTATGAGTTATCCTACGTCATTATTGTAAACTTTATATAAAAACGAATGTGATGATTGCATTTTACTTCTGAAACCTTTCGTTTTGACCATCATTAGATAACTAGCGAGGCAGCTATCTCTAGCTAGCTAGCTCACTAAGCCAAAGCTCTTTTTTGCATTGCTGTTATTGGTTTATGACATCTGTTAAGGGATACATTTTTCAGGCAAGAACGCCCTCTTTTTGCAAAGAGCAATCTTATAAATAAAATTGGGCACCTGAACACTCACAATTCCACACATTATCCTCTCATCTAGATTAGTCTTGCTCCTACATTGTGTTAGCAGTTCGTGTTAACTAACTTTGTGTCACCTTTTCACGTGTAGTCAACATGGTGTGTCCATCATGATCAGCTGCGCTCGCTGTCTGTTACGGCTCCATAGTCTTGGATTGCTGGTCCCTTCAACCAGAGCAGCACTCAGGCATGCTGCGTCTGTACAGTCACCGGTAGCCCCAGTCCCAGCACCCACCTTGACCTGGCAGTTCACTCCATGCAACAAAAACAACCAGGTTAGATCCAACCAGGTTTATTAAAATGAATTTCATTGTCTAAGAATTTTGATTGAAAAGCTATTCATTAATTGTTACACAATGGTGTCTTTGGTTTGAATCAAGTGTTGCTGTTTTGCTTTCATGTACTCCATCAAAAAGACCCAGAGGTACGTTCATAGTTCCTCAGCATGTGCAAAGAGCCAGCGTGTACCAACTGCCTATGACGAAGATCTTGTCAGAAAGAAGGTCAGCTTGCCAGTCACCCATGATGATCTGTTTGAAAGAGTGTCAAAGGAGGTTAAGACCAAGGCCACCTTCAACAGAGTGGTGGATGTCTTCATCAAGAAGGACATAAGGCGCCGGGGCCACGTCGAGTTCATTTACGCTGCCCTGAAGAAAATGCCAGAGTTTGGGGTGGAAAGGGACCTCGAAGTCTATAACAAACTATTGGACGTTTTCCCCAAAGAGGTGTTTGTACCCAGGAACTTTATTCAACGCATGTTTAACCACTATCCACGACAGCAAGAGTGTGGGGTGCAACTACTAGAGCAAATGGAGAACTATGGTATGTCCACAGCTGTGTATTTACATCAAACGTGTAATCCTTTAGTAAAAAAGAAATATCTGACAACAAACAACTATTTATCTTGTGTTTATGTGTGTCTCTCCAGGTATAATGCCCAACGTGGACACTAAGGTTCTACTGGTCCAGGTCTTTGGAGAGAAGTCCCACCCAATAAGGAAGTATCAGCGTCTGATGTACTGGTTCCCTAGGTTTAAGCACACCAACCCCTTTCCCATCCCGCGGCATCTTCCAGAGGACCCTGTGGACCTGGCTCGCCTCAGCCTCACACGCATTGCCAGCAACCTGGACGCCAAGGTCATAGTCTACCAGGTAGGTTTGGAAGCCTAAGATTTTTTCTGCTCACAAAAGTGTTGAAGTTTAAAATGTATCTAATTTTAATTAGATAATATGTTGTAGACATAAACAGCTTGATAAATAATTGGTCTGCCTTTATAGATGCCGTGTACAGACATTTCAGAGACAGGAGAGGAGATCACAATCCCCCACATTGTAGGTAAGCTTCCAGCTACTCAGACCACAGTTTATTCATTTACACTGTTAAAAGATGAGCATACTTTTCAAACCTGTTGTATTGAATCCATCCTCTTTTTAGGGATCCAGAGTCCAGACCAGATTGAGCTGCTTGCCAAGCACAACCCCAGCAGGCCAGTGTTTGTGGAGGGGCCCTTCCCGCTGTGGCTAAGGAGCACTTGTGTCCACTACTACATCCTTAGGGCAGACAGCCCGCTCCCAGAGGAGCAGGTGGGAACCCTCTGTATTTTCCTCTGCCCAATGTGAACGGGTCATACATTTTGGTGCCCTGTTGGGAATAATAGGAATGATAAATAATAGCACTATACATCTGTTTGAATGGTCCGTTGTTTATATTGAATGCTTTAATTAATTATTGAATCAAAACATTATAATTTATACAATTATTTTGTCTTAAGTCTTTTCATGGTTTGTCTTGTCTTGCCTGTAAGGTGGAGGAGCCTTACGACCCAGAGAGATGTCTGGACTACCCCCTCCAACTGGACCTCGATCTGGACCGAGATTTAGGCGATGAAGAGAGCTTCGATGTAGACGACGGTTAGAAATGTTCTTGACATATTTCCAATAACCATTACATAGTTCACTCAAATATTGGAATAAAACTCATGGCAAGGTTTTGACTTGTTTGTATAACGTTACAGCTTGAATATTACATATATTTTAAAAAAGGAACACTTAAACTTGCATAATAAATGTACATCTTGGCAGTACTTCTTCAGAAACTAATATCTTACCGCATTGTTAAAGGAGAATGTTGCTGTGTTTTTATTCAGTGTACGAAGGCCCAGTGTTTGCCATGTGTATGACCAGCCAGGGAGACCAGGCTACCCTTAACCAGTGGATCTCAGGGCTGCAGGAGAACAACCCCATCCTTGGCCACGTCCCCACTCTCTTCCGTCTTGAGGCCGGCCGCAGGGAACTCCAAGAGGCCGTGGACCCGGACCCTGGGAGTGGCTATGACTCCAACGCAGAAACAGAGGCCCAGTCTGGGCAAAGATCCCAACCTGAGCCTGATCTTATTGTAGAAGAGAAACCCCAGAGGAGACAAGGAATGAAGCAGTGAATAATCATAGACTATACTTTTAATGGGAGATGATGAACAAATGACATTTATTGATGTCTTTTGACATATATAAGGGAGGTACAGCTGGGTTATCTTGTTAGACAGAAACCATGCTTTGATGAGTTTGTAATAGCATAGTGTGGGTTGTTACCTATATTGGTTGTCTGACGCTTCTCACTGCAACTTGATGTTGCACAAGAAAGCCGTTGTACGTGAAGGACATCAAAGGAATACAATAAATTATCTTAACATTGGTAGCCGTTATCTTGACTGGTGTCTAATTGTGTATTATGTTTAGCACTGCTAGTAAATACATTTAATAAATATAATTTAGTAACGGTTTGCCAACACACTGCATGGTTTTAGCCATGAGAAGGCAGATCATAGTAGGCAGTAAACTTTGGACCTCCCTGATAGCATCACACCTGTAGGATGTTTTCAGCTGTACTTGCAGACTACACATGTAAAATACCTGAAGAACCTGGGCTGCAAAGGAATGCAAGCACTCTTTTTTTGTAACAAAAAAAAGGAAGATACCCTGTCCTAGGTATTGTTACTTGCATGCAATCAACAACTCCAAAGATACAAAAAGATTTATTAGTACCTACAAAAGCATTTCCCTTTAAGTGACAAGTAATCAAGTCAGAGTTACATTCTCTTGAGATTACAGTTATACTAGATTGAGTCAGATTAAGGGTTTCCTTGAAGGTTGATATATATATAAAAAAAGTGTACAGGCAACTCTTAATAATACATTCTTTTTTTCAATGCATATCTCACTTTGCTAAGACAACTCACTTCCAAAGGTTTGTGCTCAATAGGACACATTACAGCATACTAGTGATCAAAATCACATCACAATAGGAATGCATTCAGGGGATCATTTTATACTATTCATCCATTTCCTACTCATGCAAGAAGGCCTTTGGAGTTTACATATTCACAAGTGAAATACATCAAAACATGGACATTTTCAAAGATTTCTATATGGTGTATTTTCATCCATAACTTTGTATAATAAGACTTAATCAATACCAATTGTAAATAATGTTAACTTTCACTTAATGATTGTTTGAAAAAGAGAACACTTAAGAGTGCATTATTAAGGGAAAGCAAAAAAGATAATTTGATGATACGGGGGGCTTGGCATTTTACAACAACCACATTTTATTTTGTGCAATATTTACAGTGTATTTATGTCCTTTTTCACCAAAACAGAAGAAACAGCTTTTGTAAATTCCAGGAAAAGCTCTATAGATGTATATAAAAGTTGTAAAAAATGTTATTTCAAAACAACTAACAGTGTGTCATTATTGGAATACCAATGTACATTAGCGAACCTCATCAGCAGTCACTTGCGGCTTATGAAAAATATCCTTATGCAATGACCCCTATTCTAGGGGTAAAACTATTGTCCCAGGCTTGAATGGCAATATTCTGAGCAGTAAGATCTATTAAAAATTGGAGTGGACCCGGAATAAACTGACAGGTCACATTGTGTCTGTGTGTCTGTCTTTCTGTAAGTGTGAGGTAAATTGTCTGCGTCCAAGTTCTCTTTTCAGCATTAATTTCTTAGTCTACCAACTTTTAAGGTAAACTAACAAAACTAAACAAGCTGTACAAAAACGTGTCTGTAAATTACAAAGATAAATAAATGTATTAAACTAAACTTACACTTTTATCTTTACTGTGAATTTTTCCCCCCGCTTTGTGACATCGAACTTCAACTCATTTGTGCTTCTGTAATAAATAAATAACAGATAATAAAAGGAGCTGAAAGATACAAACTGATAAATTATACTCATATGATACAAAGAAACCCTCCTCTCAGCTTTCAACAATTAGCATGAAAAGAGGACCTCACACTTGGATTGCAGCTTTTAGTGTGCGTTAACCCCTTATGAATCATCATATCCTGCCAAATCAAAGAGACATCGCCGTCGCCCCTCATCTCGCTATTCACAACTCGCTGGCCCATGTCTTGAGAGGTCATAGCTGTGCTCAGCTGTGCTGCTGCAGCTGGCTGGTGAAGAAGCGCTCCCTCTGGGACACCTGCTCGTCCCAGGCCTCCAGGATCCGGCTGCGTTCGGGGGCAGCCAGATTCAGCGTGTCCGGATGGGCCTCCTCAATGTGGGCCTGCACCGCCTCCAGAGTGTGGGAATACTGGAGCTCCCCGCACACCATGCACACCAGGAGCTGGTTCAGGGGGTCCTGGTCCATGAGGTAGCGACTCCGCCACACGGCCTCTGAGATGGGGCCGTCCTCGTTGTTGGTGTCTTTGTACTCTGGGAAGTAGAGGTCAGTCTCATCTGGGGTATCAGAGGGAGAGGAAATAAACAGGGTATACTGAAATGTGGATACCAATGGAATTTACTTGTTTATTTTCTAGATTTACCATATTGGAAACGTTTGTTAAGAGTACTCAAAAGGATACCTTCAATGGGTTCTGTATGGCTTAGGTAGGGATAGTAGCCCAAGTCTGTGTTTGAAGAGCTGTGAGAAAGAGCATACAATTTAAAATCGAAATGGTTTACACTGGCACGCTTAACCCCACAAAGCATAGAAGCATGAAACTCACCTATTAAGATGTTCATTGCCCTCTGATATGTTTGCCCCCCATTGGCCAGAATCCTGTGCCAAAAATATAGAAGTATTTGTTTCTTTAAAATCATTGCTAGCTTTACAGAAAGGTCAGAGCTATTTTTATTAAAAAAGTAAAACATTTTAATTTAAAGTTTAAACCACATTGGGAGTCCAGGAAATCACTTTGTCTAATACAATTATTATTAATAATAATCATCATCTTATTATGATTATTATTAGTAGTAGTAGTAGTAGTAATTAGTATTACACTCCAACACACTAAAACTCTATAGAAATGTTTCCCTTACCTGTTCATCCAAACCCTGGAGTTGGCTATGGTTGGGAAGAATCGGCTTCCAGTTGACAGAGGCTCTTTTCTGTGTCAACTGTCTGTCCTTCATGGCTTTCCTGGCTCTCTGCTCCTTCTTCTTTATCCTCCAGTACTCCCTCTTCCTCCTGAGGAACTCCTCATCTGACTCTCCCTGGATTGGCTTTGGAGGAACCATGTTGCTCACAGGTACTACTGGACTAATAGTTTGTGATGGTTTATTTTGGAGCCTTGGTGATATCTTAGTTGGTATTTGAGTGGGCATGTGAGTCAGTGACTGACTGAGAGGTTGAATTGGAAGCAGCTTGATGCTGGTTAGAGGATTAACTGGGGGTGTGAGAGTGGTAATGGGCGCAATGTCCGAGTCCACAGCTTCCTGTACTTGCAAGCTCCACTTCCTGACTCGGGGCGAGTCGAGCCTTGACCCCTGGGTGGCCTCCTGTTGGTTTTCCACCAATAGAAGCCTGCCTTCCTTCCCATTACCCAAAGAGGGGACAGTAACAGGGAGAGCCATGGTACTCATTCTAGGAGATGTTTGTGGGGACTGGAGGGGTACTCCGATATGCTGAGGTGAATGAGACACGCCTCTAATAGGAGGCTTGACTTGAAGTACAGCAGGTGGCTGGGCGCTATTCGAGGCAGTGGGACTCACTACCAGTACGGTGGGGATGCTGGTGACTGTGGTAAGGCTGGCCTGAGCTATGGAGACCGGAGGAACAACAGGCTGGGGGAGAACAGCGGGTTTGGGCTGGAGAGCCGCTGTGAGCTGCCCTCGACTGAAGCCCCCACTTCGCTGCACTGGCTTCTGACTCTTGGTAATGAAGAGATTTGGAGACTGAAAGACAAGAAACCATAGCATACATGCTTGTGAATATTAGAATTTCACACATAACGTTATTACACTCCATGGTTATTGGAAGAATGTGATTTATGAACAGCATGGGCTTGTTTGTATGTTTGTCTCAAGTGTGTTCCCTCTAACTCCTTCTCCCCTCTATTTTTGTTGCTTAAGTGTCAAATGCCAGGGTGAGGTCCGTGGTGCAATGATTCAGGTTACAGCTTGACAGTAGCCCTGAGACCACAGCAGTGCTACCACAGAGCTCTCAACTAGTCTGCAACTACAACATACATGTTGCATTGACGTTTCTTTTCAAAAAGTGCAAACTAGGCCCATGAACAACTACAGGATACAGTATTGTGTAGTATTTGGCTTGTTAGTGTGTAGTACAGGGTTTGGTAACACATTGACCCACCTGGGCTGCCTTTAGGGCCAGCCGCCGGCTGTAGTCCCCAGGTCTGACCCCATCCTTCTGCCGGGCCTTGCTTCTGGCCCTTTGCTGCCTCTTCATGAACCTCCAGTACTCCCTCTTCTTCTGCAGGCTGCTCATGGTGTTCAGTTCAGATGCCACAGGGACATTGTGCGGTTGCTGCTGCTGCTGTGGACGTTGGCTTTGTGGTTTACTTTGCTGCTGTTGTGGACTTGATTGTTGCGGATGTTGTTTATTTTGCAGCTGGTGCTGTTGTTTACATTGTTGCTGCTGGGGCTGTTGGGTAGGCAGAGGAAGATGATGCAGCTTCGGGGGTTCCGGGGAGCAGCAGTGATGGTGGCCTGCTTTTTTATCACGCAGCCGCTGAGCTCTGCGTGGAAGAGGAGGGGTCAGGACGCCTGAGGGCGCGGACGTGGTACAGGTGTGTGACGGCGGGTCTAAGAGGGGGTCAGAGAGGTTCTCACTACAGGACGGTAGCAGAGCGGAGTCTTCACTCGAAAAAGAGGAGCGTTTTAAATGAGCCAGGGCATCGACGTCCACACGCCAGGTTTTGACATCTAATGTCAGGTCATCATCAACAGGGGCCTTCTCCTCCTCTTCCTCATCCTCATCACCAAAGGATAGTAGAGGTAAGTTTGGCTTCTCCTCTTGCTCGGAGGCCTCCTCAGGTGAACACGCCTGCCGCTCTGCTTTGCATGAATGCTGCTCTGCCGCTTCACCGTCGTCGTGCGCAGCCGCACACTCTGTCACAGTGCTGAGCGATTCCTCCAGGAGTTTCTTCATGGAGGCCACGGCGAGAAGAGTGGTTGCCTGGCTGTCTGCACTCAAAGCTGGGTCAGGTTCAGGCTGAGGCTCTGGAGGTGGTGGAGGAAGGGCGGGCTTGATGTCGGGACAGATGGGCTCCTCCGCCAGTTCATGTAGGTCAGCAGCTGGGGACGGTTCCCTCTCTTGTTTCACCTCGTGTGTTTGAATGGGCATACTTTGGCTGGGGAGAGGCGGTGTGCGCACTGTTATGTTAGCAGCCCTCTTCACACAGGTCACCCTGGAAACAGCAAGTCGAGGAGGTGGTTTTTGGATCCATCCCCTCTTGGCGGCAGCATTCCCTTTGGCCTGAGAAGCCCCCTGCTTTAGTCTAGCAGCACGGGCGGCTCTCTGCTCTCGTTTTTTCACCCTCCAGTATTCCCTCTTCCTGACCATTTTCTCTTCCTCCGTCAACTCAGGGCCAAAAGGAGGAGGTGCCAGAGGCTGTGCTGAACTTGTAATGGCCATTTTCATGACACAGCCAGCGGAATTGGGCCCTATTGTTGACATGCCAGTCAAAGGAGTTTGAAGGTTTTGGGGGTGGGTGAGGGTGATTTGACTTGGTGTGCGAATTACCAGGGTGGTGGAATTAGTAACAGGTTTAGTTGTGCTTTGACTTTCAATTCTTGGTCTGATGGAGAACAACCTGGGAGGCCTGTTTACTGATTGGCCGACCGGGGGACAGGTGACTTTCACCTGCGCCAATCGGAGTGGCGGGGGTGGAGGGTTGGTCGGTACCTGATGTCCCAACACAAAGTTTCTGTTGTTATTAGAAGACAGGACAGAATTCTGGAGTGGATGCTGAGGAGTGGAATGAACACTGTTGGTAGACAAGGAATACCCACATGCTCCAGTCTCCTTTTGTCGGTTGGTGAGGTCAGAGTTCATTTGGGGGAGGCTTATGGTGACCGTGCCATCCTCTTTGATGAACCCGCCAATGGTCTCCGAGGCATGGGAGAGGGTGTTCCCTGTCGGAGTAGCCACTGTGCCGAAGCCCGCTGCTCTGGCCCGTCGCATCTCCTGCAGTATGCTCTGGTAGCGTTTGACTCGTCTTTTCAGGGCGTCTCTCTCTTTCATCCTTGTCTTCACTTCCAGTGATTGGTTGGCACGCTGCTCCCTTTTTTTCACGCGCCAATATTCCCGTCGCTGCGCCGCCCTCTGCTCCGGAGTCTCGGACGGATTGTCTCTAGAAGGGTTCCGTGTGGTGAAGACTGTGGAGTGAAAGGGAGATCTAGACCTTTGACCGAGGAAGCTCTTCTGGGCTTCAATGAATCGCTGCCTCGGAGTGCGGCATCGCACCATGCCTCGACTAATGGCAGGAAACATAGGAGGAGCATGGGGCCTTCTGCTATGGTCAACTGTCTTGTTACCAACAGAAATGGAAGGGATTGGCCTTAGTGTTGTCCCCTTACACAATTGTGGCCCTTCTACTTTTATCTCAACTGACTGTTGGTTTAGGTTACAGGGAGATGGCTTAATATCGCTTGATTGTGAAAAGTCAGTCTCCTTTTTGATGGGTGTGGTTATTAATTTGGACATGGAAGATGACGGCGTCGCAACTTTAGCATTTCTCAGCAGGCGTCCAGCAGCTGTAAACGGGGCCTTGCTTCGGTTGACAACCAGCCTCTGACCGTCCCTAGCTGCTGGGCGGTGTTCGTGAGCCAAACCAGCAGACTTTCTCTGAGACGCCCCCTCCGTGTGCTTCATCTGCTCTCTAGTCTTGGCCAGCCTCGCGGCCTGTTTAGCCCTCTGCTCCCTCTTCTTGACACGCCACAGCTCTCGCCGCCTGGCTGCTCTCTCCTCCTCAGTCTCTGGTTTGGCTGGTGTGTGGTTGCTAGGTCGATCTCTGGCGTTTTGGTACGTAACCAAGGCACTCTTGTTCCCTTCGCTGCCACTGATAACCTGGTGAACGACAACCGGCGCAGAATGAGCCACAAACTTTACGCCTGCAGCAATGTTCGCCGTCATCAGCTTAGGTTGAATTCGGAGCGTGACTTGAGACTTAGGCAGAGACCTGGGACCTGAGGGTCCCTGCACAACCAAGCACCGAGGTGACACTGTGGTGGAGCTGCCGTTGGTTATTATCATGGTATCCTCCGTTCGGCGAGGCGCTAAAACAGAGTGTTGCACCATTGCTTTGGGTGGAGGCACTGAGGAACCACTGTGGAGCAGAGCTCCATTTGGTTTTGATGAGGTAACAGTCCCACTTGGGGCACCCCCTGTCGAGAGACAAGACACCAGTGATTTACTGACCGCAACACAGGGCCCTGAACTCGACTTTGGGAACTGTGGCAATACTTTGTTGAGTTTTATTCTCTGGAACCATCTCTCTTTCCTACTGGCTTCCTCTGAGTTCACTGTCCCATCGTTGTTTAACAAAGGAGAGGAAGAAATGGCTGTTGAAGTGGAGGCTCTGGACTTTGTCACCACCGGTTTGTTGCCGTGTAACAGTTTGCCCCCTCTATTTGCCGTTTTGGGCCTTCCTCTTTTCTCAGACAACCGGGCCCTCTGCTCTCTTTTCTTAGTTCTCCAATACTCTCTCTTTTCTGCAAGGGTGGCATCATCAAACTCTGAGGCAGGCCGGTAGCGTTGAGCCTTTGAACTTGCAGCCTCACTTGTATTCTTTGTGGTTGGCATTCTGTTCAGTATCTTGTCACCACTGCAGTCTTCTCCCAAGAACATTAGTCAACTCTTCATGCATCCTTCTTTCCTTAGTCCAGCATACAGCACAATCTGTAGCAACAATCTACATGCTGTAAGCTATCCAATTAGGTTGTGTGGAAAATCCCATTTCTTTTTGGTGAAAAAACGTGACATCTACAAAAAAGGGAAAAACAACAATTGATCAGAAATACGATTTACCACAGTTTGAGAAATTGCAAAAAGGTATTCACAAACGTATCTCAATAATGTAATAACAGTTGTAAATATAATGCTTAAAGATTTTGAGAATGTAGAACAATAAACTAATCTAATTAGACCCTGTCGAGATAGTCCTTCCAATTCAAAAAAATGATTACATGATTTCAGAGAAGTACAATGTGGTAGTAAAATAATATCATGTATAGTACTATTGACAGCATACATTGTTATTATTATTACATCAAACACGTAAACAACATGAGTGTTTGAGGATATTATGCATTAAAAAATGTGTTGCCTTTGACAGCGTGCACAACAACCAGGAAGCAGAAATGAGACTGTCTCTTTAAACCTGTCCCTCTGGCTATCACAAATTATATCTGTCGCGAGCCATTTTTTCTTCTTTATTTAATTTACGTCTGAATAAACCAGTAGCGTATTTAGGCGTGTGATAACACTACGGCGCATTTATACACAAGTGTTCGGTAAATTATATACATTTTGGCGAGTGAATGCGTGAATAAACGTTGTCTCTCTTTTAGCGCACAATGGACAACATCTTCCTTCTTCCCTGTCCACACGGACTAGCGCCTGTCTGTTTGCCTGTTCTATTTCTAAATGAAGCGGAAACCTCACAAAACGGCGAGCAGTGTTAAAGCAGGATGATTGAAAACATTTGGAAAAAAACATGCATATGCATTACCTTGTAGTTACACCTAACTTTCCGGGACAGTTTGTGTACGTTTGGACATAATATTCTGCCAGGACACTGCAGCTACTTTCCTCGAACCAGCCTTTCTCTGTAGCTGCCTTGACAACGGTGGAAAGTACCAGGATGTGGGACCTTGATGCTGGTGTGTAAATACGTCGCGTGGACAGATAAAATCCTTTTAAAGCAGTAGGCAACGCCACATAAGGGACTGTGTTCAGTCGTTTTAATTATTTAAGGCTAAATTATTTGAAGAAGTGGCAGCCATAAAGACTATCCATAAAATACCAGTCAATGTCTAAAACATCATCTCAATCGGCATATTTTCTAATTTATATAAAAAATAAAATAATGGTGCCAAACACATCAAATGACTAAATCGGAATGTTATTAAATGGTCATTGTTGCCACATTTCCCCCTATGTTATAGTTTTGGTTTATATCTTACTTGATGATATTCCACAAGATTTGTTAAAAA
This sequence comes from Galaxias rostratus, assembly GCA_036024795.1. Lineage (NCBI taxonomy): Eukaryota > Metazoa > Chordata > Actinopteri > Galaxiiformes > Galaxiidae > Galaxias > Galaxias rostratus. Next base: position 18,986 of record JAVQJS010103861.1, on the reverse strand, counting down.
ATAACAAGGACAACACAAATAATGTGTCAAGGGAAATTTTAATTGTATAATCATCCATATTTTAATGAATATATTAGATTTTTGATGTTTTTTGACATATGTAAACTTTTTATTGCTTCAATTTGAACAATTGCCTTGGGAGATCCAGTCCAGTTTACTTCTCTCTGGCCCCCGGGTGCGTGTGTCGTTGCGTGAATGCCGCTACTGTCTCTTTAAATTTACCCAGGAGCCCCTTAAGGAGCCCCAGGGGCCCCTAGCACGGCTCCCCACCCCGAAGACAAGCAGAACCTTAAATACATAGTAGAGGCCGTCAGAGCTTAACACAAACAAGATAGACTCATACTTGCAGTCCCGAAGACCGACAGACGACCGACAACCAACCGTGCCGATATATGAAAAGTTAACTTGGCTCCAGAACAGAGCGCGTGGGGGACGAGGGACACATCATAAAGACAGTAGGCTACGGGCACCCAAAAACGATGGGTATGTTAAGGCTATAGAGTGCTTGCTAAACGCGTGCCGAATGATTCTGACAATTTGCCATGCGTTGGTGCTCTCTAAAGGCATATTGAAGGCACATTCAAATATTAGAACATTGCTCAGTAATGGAAGAGAACGAGACGGGGGAAAGCGAGCCCGTGGACTTCCAGTGTGCTGAACAGACAGATCTGGTCTCATTAATAATAAGCGGAGAGGAGGAAGCGACGCAAGAGAGTGACTTTGGACACTGTTCAGGAAGAGGTAAATATTACGATGTTTATGTTTCGGTAAAAGTCTGTGACTCAGCCCGACGGCCAAGCGCCAGCTTTTGTCACACAGTTAATCCGTGTCACGGACAATGCCATGTAGCAGCATGGCCCCTTGTCTCAGTGGCTCCTCTATAAACAAAGGCAAAATAGCATGTTGGCTGCTTGCTGTGATGCACAGTCGCCACCCAGCGGAAACTAGCAGTGGCCAAACGATTATGCACAGTCACCGCCCCTTTATGATGGAACGGGTGCTGTGCGGAAATAGACTATTATTCTAGTATGCTTTTCAGTTTAACTTATATTTTGTGGTCATATGAGCATACTAACATTGTCATTACAAAACGGAACTGTGGAATTGTTTATTGAATGAGATTGCAATTATTTCGCAAGCCTATTTGTCTTTCTAATCTGCAATTTACCAGATTTAATACATACTCCTGGTGAAACTTTTAATATGGTATTATATAACTCTTAATATGATAAATTCTATACCATTTGACACAGTATTTTAAAACTATCACTTCCTCTTACTTCTCTTGTCTCCCAGAGGAGGGGGCTCTGACAAATGGCCACGTCGAAGATGAGTCCGAGGATGCTATGGTCACCCCCATCTGCTCTCCCGGCACCAGCTACTGGAGCATCAGCGAGGGTCCTGACACCCCCCTTCTCCTCTCCCCAGTCCCGGGGCCCTCTCCACGTAAATCCAGAGTCACCCAGGCCTCGCGGGCCGGACTCAGCCGCATTCCGGGTCGCGACCACCGCCGCTACTACCACGAGTATTGGCGCAGCGAGTACCTAATGGACTTTGACCCACGGCGTCACGGCATGATTTGTATGGTTTGCGGCAGCTCGCTGGCCACCCTCAAGCTCAGCACCATCAAGAGGCACATCCGGCAGAAGCACCCAGATTCTCTGCTGTGGAGCACGGCCGACAAGGAGGTGATCCGCTCGGGCTGGGAAAGTCATCTGAACCTGGAAGGGGGCCAGGCGCCCTTCTGCTCATCTGGAGGGGCTCCCAGCCAGGAGGAGGAGGAACGGCTGGACTGTGCCATGCACCCCACTGGTGGGTTCTGGCTGGTCTCAGTGAAATGACACAGCCCCCAGCTTTTGATATGAGGTTTTTAGGAACTCACACTTGGTGGCAGTATGAGCTTGTATTTCTGATATGCTGGTTTTCCTGGAGGAAGAGGATTGTGTGGGATGGATGAGAGGATGATGTAATGGAGCTATGTGTAGTGCAATGGCAAGGATATTATTTCTGACTGTATATGTACTAATCAGATATCCTGCCCTGGGGTGTTTCGTATCATACGAAAGTAACATGATTATTTTCTTATTGACAAGCTAACAATGTAATAGGTGTTTTTGTTAATCCTAATGTATACTTTTGTTATTGCCATAGGAAAACTAGACACAGTGACTCCCAAATCTCAGCCCATGTCACCGACCCCCTCTCCCCCTTCCATGATGGAGGCCCCCCAGTCCCTGCAGGAGGAGCCTCCAGGGCCCTCAGCTCAGACCCTGGAGCGCTACCTGAACGACTCGCTGCACGCCTGGTTTCGCCAGGAGTTCCTGATGGAGTACCAAGCAGCAGCGGGCCTGCTGCTTTGCATGGTGTGTGGGGGCCAACTGCCATCCCTTCACTTGGACCACATCAAGAGCCACGTTCTGGAGCTCCACCCCAGCTCGCTGCTCTACAGCTCTGAGGAGAAGCACTGCATCCTGCAGACTTGGGCTCAGGCACACGGTAAGATCCCTAACCCATGCACTGGTGCTGTTCTCCTCCCTACCACCCCAGCCCAGTTTACCACAGGACACACTGCAAATTACCATCGAAACTGCTCCGGAGCCAGTTAGGTCAACACAGTTAGGTTTGGTACTAACATGCAAAACAGCCATAAGGGGATTAAACAGGGGTCTGCACAATATGACTACCCTTGCAACCAGCCAATCAGAAGCCGATTCCGAGTAATGTTACCATGTTTTTAATCAGAGGGTCCCAAAGCCCCTGGGATTAGTAAGGCATGGAGGGGGAAGGGCTCCCAATGTTGACACGGGGCCTGTGTTGGTAAGCAAGATTAAGGGGGCATTTGTTTAGTTGATTTAACATTAGATTACGCATTTGGTTGGCTATTTAATACGATGAGGTTTAGTGGAGGCTCGATGTCCAAACCTGGGTCTGGTTGCTGGAGCCCATGTTTCTACATCAGCCTACTTTTTATGTTCTTGTGTTAGTTGGTGCGTCCGGTGGGTCTTATGGTCTCGATCAGTACACAATCAAGGGTGTCACTTTATCATTTTTAAATGTGAACATAATATGCTATACCATTATAAATGGATCACGCTGCTTTGTCAAGTTATTGAATTTCCCTGTATCATACTTCTCTATCTCTGAGGCTAGGAAATAGTCTAGCTCAATGAACTCCAACACTAATTGACAAGGTTGGCCTCCATGGAAATTGTAGCTGCAACTATGCAGACATTTTACAGAAAATCTCCAACAGACATTTAGGTATTAATTGAATGAGCATGGCCTTTTTAAAGTATACAACCTCTTTTATTCATATGTTGTGGATGAATTGAAGAAAATGTACTCACTATACAGCATTTCTATAATACACCACACTTTGGACAATTAACTATACTAATTTCCTAATGCTTATCCACATCCTTCCAATCTCATTCCTCCATCAGAGTCGGATCCATTGAACGACTTCATCAAATCAGAACCGGATACCAAGGAGGCAAATGAAGCAGGGGTGACCCTTTTCCCTCAGGACTTGGGGACCTTAGAGGCGGACACTGACAGGTGCCCAGAGGGCACTGCTGGTTTAACCCAGGACAGTGCTCTTATTGACGGGGACGGTGTTTGCAGTGCTCCGGAGCAGACCACCCCGCCCTATCGTCAAACGAGGAAAAGGTCCCTGCGTGGGGGATACCCGTGGCAGCTCCGGCTGGACTATCTGGTGGCCTACGAGCCATCAGGTCGCAGCACCTTCTGCATGGTGTGCTCCCAGGCCCTGGTGGACGCCAAGGTCAGCAGCTTCCGCCGCCACATCCAAGGATGTCACCCCGAGACCACCACGTTGAGTAAGCAGGAGAGGGAGGCCATGGCCGCGGCCTGGACCAAAGATACCCCAAGGGAGGACAAAGGCAAGCCTGTGAAGGAAGGTAAAAACTCCTCTCCATAACAGTATGATTAATCACTTTTTGTTATTTAGCGAGAGATTGTTTGAATTTTATTTCAATTTTGAATACAAATTTCTATTAATATATATTGTTATTTTGTCTACTTATTTTCTAAGCAGGTATTTTGGAACTGTAACAAATTAGTTAGTAGCATGGAAGTTGAATGGCTGCTAGTCATTGAATGTCAGGAAGGTTTACCAAACCCCTTAAATAATAGTTAATAATAGTTAACAGACCGTGCCTTGAGTTTGCTGACCCTGCAGCCTAGTGAAACACGCTAAGAGTCACAGAGTAGTGTCTCGTGAGTCAGTACCACTCTCACTCTGTCTATTTTTCTCTGTGCGGCAGAAGTCCTCTCCTTCGATGCCGACCGTCCCGCGTCACTCCACCCCAACCTCAGAACCCCCACCAAAACGGCTGTCGTGAAGAAGGAGGAGGACGGGAGGGGCCCCTCCACACCCGCCCGCCACGGCCACTATCCGGGCAAGGACCAGCGACGCAACTACCAGGTGCGCTGGCGTATGGAATTCCTGATGGACTACGACTGCAGGAGGCACGGCCTGATCTGCATGGTGTGCGGCGCCACACTGGCCACTCTGAAGGTCAGCACCATCAAGAGACACATTCAGCAGGTGCACCCTTACTCGCTGGTGTATGACCCAGAAGAGAAACAACAGACACTGCTCAGCTACAACCAGACGGCCCTGCACTTTGTCCATTCAGATGACTGCTACTCCACCCACGACCACGGGCACACGTCGCTGGGACAGACCTCTGGTGTCTTTGACGCTTAGCAAGATCCTCCCAAGACTTTGTCTGTCCCAAGCGGCTCCATTTTTGGAAAAGACCCTTTTTGAAGCCTGTATAAAAAAACTGCATAGGTTTAACAAAGGGTCAAATGTAGCTACAGCTATGTCACTTAGACCTAACCTAATGCTCTTAGATCTTTGTCCAGGGGAAGGGACTAGGGCTTCTTTCCGCACAGGGCCCCAGTGTCTTGTTTTCTCAGGATGTTGGAACCAGAAAAATCACCAAGCCAGGTGTGACATTATGTGTCGAGCTTATGCGTCGTAATACAACCAAGCACTTTTTGTCCCAAAAATGACCTACACTTTTAACTTTTCTGCTGTGTAGATAATGCTTATAATAGACGAGTGTTTGAGGTTTATTGCTTAAGACAATGAATGCCACCAGGCAGACGTTCGGTCAACCCCATGTTCTTCTTTTGGGAAATGTCCCTGTTTACAGTGCAAGAAACATGCTTCCTATAATATTCATACATTTAAAAAAAGATATTTATTTCTTTTTAATCACAATATTGCCATTCTGGCCTGCATCACTTTCCATCAACAATTTTGTCTAAAAGCCGCACAAAAAATAATCTATGTAAATATGTTTGATATTTTAATTATTTCTCTTTTTTTGTACAAGCACTTTGATGCAGCCTGGTTTTTACAAAAAAAGTTTCTAATTATTTACATTTTTTCTACTCCATATAAGCAATGCTACATAAATGCCATTTTGCATGAAATTCAATTAGGGTGCATGATTGTGTAGAAGTTCACTTTGAGTAACTGGGACACTTTGTTAATTTTCTTTAACTTTATTTATTAATTTGTGCTACATGCAAGTTTCCATTCTAAAAAACTCATTCAAATTGTCGATGATTATGCAGCGTTATGATAATGGTAACATCAAGATTATACCTGATGACTCAGACTAAAACTTTTTAAATAGCCATGTAGCCTGCCTCAGAAATTTCAAGTCACCTGGAAATCTAAAACTCAGGGATTTTCCTACGTTCCATCCCTTTTTTTGCAATTGGAAGGTGTCTATATGAGAAGTGCTTGCAGTACATCACAAGCACACCACACAATACAATCACCACAATCTAGACATTTCATTCATTCAGTTAAATGGCAGCCTACTAAAGTAAATTACTGCCCACACCAAACTGCCCCGTCCCCTCTTTGAAGGCTCTCTGTCAAAATATATGAACATTTAAAATAATTTCTTGTTTCTTTCTATTGACTTATAATTCTTGCCAAATTACTTTATAAAATATTTCTTTCAGATAGCACTTAAGTATCCAGTGAGGTAAAGTTTAAGAAAATGGAAAATGACTGACTACTTGTTGCTAGAATGTGTGGGAGAGGGAAACACGTTAAAAAGACCCCCAGGTTTCAGCAATGACACAGACGGCCACCCAAGGACCGGACATTCCCTCATTTTTCCATTTATTACCCTGTTCTCTGTTTCATCTCTTCAGTCTGCCTCTCACAGGCAATCTGTACTTGGTCAAATGTTTGGTCATTGAGTTATGCGTTTATCTATGCATTATTCTCTCAATGTAATAAAGAGGTAACAGAATGTTGACTTCTGAATGGATGTTTAGACTGTGAATGGATTATTACATACTCTCATAGGAACACACAATTTACCTTTCTGTGTTGTCATCAGATACTCTCAAGAAACACCAACATTTATTATTGTTAAGTGTTGTTTTGATATTGTAGTCATGGTGCAATATTTACTGAAACAATTGTATACAAAGTCACTGTCAATTGACAGAAGTAAAAGGACCACCAAATGCCTCCTTTGACAGGTTTTTATTAATTTCACTTTGACATCAGTACAGGGACCACATTTTTCTCGGTTTTCTTTTTTCTGTAACATAATTTTCCCCAAAAGCTTCAAAAGAGTAACTTAATCATTGCTAACAGATAAAGCTCCAATGTTAATCTTCACATCTAGTTACCATTAAAGATGATCAAATGCGAAAGAGTGCCAAAGAGAAACAAATATACAATGCCCCCACACTGCCCTTCCCTAATGAAAACAAAACAGAAGATTAAACAGGAAAAGGAGTAAAGCAACATGCTTCAAAGAGACTAGTTAGAAATGTGCATGTAGATTTATAGTATATTACACTTTCTGGAGAATGAGTCTCAAGATAATGTGTCTACAGAAAGAGATTTGTATTTAGTAGTATCTATTGCAAACATAAGTAGCATAGGTAACAGCCTAAATTTAAAACTGAAAGGTGTACTGCCCCTAACAACAAAGCCTGCCAGAACACCCTGGAGTTGCTCTGATGGGACAACATTCAGCATCCCAAAGGATGCCGGTTTACTGACATTTGTAGAGAATTTTAAAATCCATGAATGCCACCAGTTTACAGATCATGCATAAGAAATAAGAATTACACAATATATGTGATACAATTTGGATCTATGACGACATAGAAGGCCCTGGTCACACGTTGGACATGCATGGAGAAATGCTCTACGTTGCAGAGAAAAAACATTCAGCAGTAGGCAGAAATTTGAGTATAGTACTTGTAGTTACTGCATTGAGAGGTAATGAGGAAATGATCCCATTTGATCATTGTTGTGTCAAAAGTGACCATTTACGATCTACTGGGTTGCACTGTTTTTGCGAGCAACGTGCAACATTGTAGTGTAATGGGTAGAATGTAATGGGTGATCACATTATGAAAGTGGAGTCCTAGGTCTCAGTTTCAGTAGTTGGAACTACACACATTATCAAAGACACTTTGTTATAATGTTGCCCTAAAAAGAATGGGATGTGTTTTTATACAATTCCATTGACGCAATCACAAATGACAATAATCTTATAAACAATAACATGTTTAGGAATATGATACAGCCTACATAAAGAGCGGGTATTTCTTTCCAGCTTATACTATGACATGCACGTCATGGCATTCAAAGAATGAAACAAAACAAGAGATATAAAGACCCTTACATTAAAAACCAGCAGGCCACTTTCTTATTAGATTGCTAGCTCAAACTTTCTACTGTGAAACCGTTTGACATAAAAACTTCATTACATACTACTTAACAAAGCTTATGGAGCTTGCATGAAGTTGGTGGAGAGTCAAAGCAGCAATCATACAGATAATAATCAGGTCAATAATATCAATAATAATAAGAGGAAGAATAACAATTCCAATTTACAGGTGACAGCAAGACTGAGAAATATTCAGACTTGGAACAGGTATGAAAAATTGAGTTATGCTTGCTGCAAAAGGGGATTTTTTCCCTTTAATATAAAAAGCGATGCGAACCTGTTCCATACAGCAGAGTGCCCATTGGAGTCTGAAGTAGCAACAGTATTTACAAAAAGACATTTGATAAACGCATTAACACAAACAGGGTGAACTAGACCAAATCCTCACATGTGATACCATCCTTTTTTATTGAATCTACTTGTAGGATTTGAAAAAAAATAAATCTCAGTGCATTGCAGAAACGTTACATACTTAAGTGCCTTTCAGGAGAACAGAAAAACAACAAATTAGCAACAGGCCAATCAGTAACAGAAACAAAACCCTGTACTACAGTCCAAACACAAACGCACCTTTTGTTATTAATTAATAAAACTGTCTTACAGCGAAAGGGCAAGGGGAGGGTTGCCAACATTACACCCAAAAGGTTTATTTTTGTTTGTTTTTCTCTTTTTCAAAATTTCTGCTTATTTTCCATTCTATTTTAGCCAAATGTACCGTCACAAGAACAGACATTTGCTTTTGCGAGACAAACACCCATCCTGAATTGCAATATCAATCAATCTGCCAAGCATCCACTCTAAACCAGATCATAGATTCAGTCCTGTTGATGGGACCCTGCTCTGTTTAAACTGTAACATGTCAAAGAGTCAGTCACTGAATTAAATCACCTCTTCCTAGTGGCGTGCGTTCTGACCGAGCACGTACAATAGTCTCCTAATGCTTGTGAATAGGCTGCGCAATTTCAAACAAACATTGAGTAGCTGGGAGGTTCTCTACTAGCTGGTTCAGTACTGTAAGTTGGTGTGATGATAGGTGGAGTTAGATGTGGGGAGGGTAGAAGGGAGGAAGATAATTAACAAGCAAAGAAAAACCTAGGAGGGGTTAAAGGTGAAAGGATGAGGTGGGTGGTGGCGGTGATGTTGCCTGTGTTGATGAAGACGTTAAAGGTGCTGATCATTCAGCTTTGCTGCGCTTCATGGCTCCCGGGAGTTTCTCTTGCAGCCTGTTGGAGGAAATAAAGTAAAAAAAAAAAAAACTTTCATTGTCTAATATTTGTCCTTTGTACGATGCACATGTAGCTAAATATTAAATAATAAATTCAGAAACGTTAGATAACAAAAGGCCGAGTTATGGCGAACAGATCGACCTACTTTGCGATGGTGGTGTTGACTTGAGTGCGCGCCAAGTCAATGTACTGATCAATCTGGGTCTGGAGTGAGAAGACGGGAAAGAACAGAGGCGGTAGTCAGCTCCGGTGTACACAACACAAAACTCATCAGGAAGGGACAATAGCTCCGTCTCATACCAAGACTAGATGTCATGGGATAAACAGTGGGGATCAGCTGCTATGACTTATTTGTTTGTTGAGAGGCTCGTAGTAAACACTGCAGGCCATTTCCATTTTGGATTAGAGCCTGAACAGAAAATCTTGGTTGTGCTAACACCCTCTCTCAATTATTCATGGGACAACATACAGCTCGGGTCTCACGTGGGAAATAATGAAGCGTCACACCTGGATTTTTGTAAAACTGTTAAAACATTTGAAAAACTAATATATGACTTTGCATGTTCTTATGAGGCATTGAAAGGTTTGACTGTGATGGTAGGGATGCAGATGACCCCGGACATCTGATAAAAAGCCGTGACCAGGTCAAGTCATGCAGAGAAAACCTTATCGACCATCCTCCATCATCTGCATATGCCATCGCTGGGAATCCTCTAAGGGGATGGCTTGGTGTTTCCCCACCAAACTGCCCATCATCTGCAGGGGTGTCCGAGCTAAGAGGAAGAATCTTACCTTGTTCTTCTCGTAGATTGGGGGCACGCTGAACAGCAGGATATCCGCTAGATGAGGAAATCAAGAGGGATTCACATCAGCGTGCCATCATAGTCATCAACAGCATCCCAATAATAGTCTAGCCTCGGTTAACATCTTTTCATAGCAGGAATGTTTGAAATGTTCATTTGCTATTATTACAACTGGAGTGCCATTACCAGGCCCCACTCGAGTCGTGAAAGATAAAGCATCTCAATTAGTCCTCTCATTCTCTCTCGTGAGCTACTCTTAAGTAAGGCTGGTGAGATATTTTCATCGGCCACCATGTTGTGTTGGCCTAAAGAGCAGTGTGGCCTTTGTTCTTGTTTGCTATGGTATAGTTGTTAACGTTCAGATTTAAGATAGCTCAATTTGATGATAACTGTCGAAATCTAATTATGTATCGAACCATCAATTTGAATTCGTTCTGTGATGGATATAAACGAACGACATTTGGGCATACCGCTGATCTTTAAGGGAATGAATGGAAGACGAGTGTCTCTCCAAAAAAGGTCAAGAAGAATTTTGCTTACTAAAGGAATATTAAAAAGCTAAAATATCCTACATTTAATTAGAAATGTAACCTTCTATAACCTCAGAGGAGGTTAGATGATGTAAATCATAGGTCAACAACAGGTTGTCCTAAAGGCTTTCACACTCATTATCTCAATAAAGAGGAGCCAATCATTTTAGAGGACAGACATCAACCCAGCTCCATCCAAGATCATATGTTGTTCTATTCCGTCCATGGGAACGAAACAGAAAAAGCTCCCTGCCCGGCGGGATGTCAAGCATGCAATGCAATGGTGCTGTCAGTAAGGAAAGCTGGAGGCCAACCCTTTCAAATCCCCCGCCCTAAGCCGGTGTCTTACCCAGGATGAGGATGGTGATGCCATTGAAGACGGCCCCCACGTAGGTCAACAGCCACATGGCCACAGCCATCTGGAGTGGGAGGTAAACACAGTCAGGGGTCAGCAAGTGCACTGGAAACCAGCAGAGGCCAGAGGGCCCAGTCAGGGAGAGGGTAGAGATGTGTCTGTGTAGTTCAAAACGGCATTCAACAACAGCTGTGTCTTGAAACAAAATGTGAACTAACTGACAACAGGACAGATTAAACACAAACGATATGAAATAGAAACATTAAGAGGTCATTGTTTGCATGTGGCTGTGTCATTGATGGAGGAGGAAGATGTGGCAGCGACGTGGAATAGGGTTTTAATAGGCTTGGAGAGCTGAGCGACTGCAAAGAGTATTATCCCTGGTTGGGCGCACACGGGATCAACCGTCGCCCTGCTCAGTGGGAATGTCTGGTCGGCTAGCGCTCCAATGAGGAAATCTTTTCTCTCCTCCTCCCCCCTACTCCTTGTTTCTCTACTCCACAGCGATCCGGGAGTTCTGGGACAACTGACTGTCCAATAGTTGCTCAGACTAATCCTGGACCTGAGTGCTTCAAAGTGACTGCTTCATGGCCACCATAGCTAGCTTCCTCCCTCTCCCTCTCCCTCCCATATGCATGATCCCCCTTCACGCTTTACAAAGAAAAGGGGGTTTCATTATTCTATGGCCAGGGTTGGTGCTGTTGATGAGGCCTAGTATTGAGTTGCGCAAAAAAAATTATAATAATAAACAATGTGGACGAGAAGGCAAGTGAGAGAGTGCATGAAAAGATAGATATGGGAGGAGAGGGAAGAGGATTCTGGTTTTTGGTCCATGTAAAGTTTGAAATTTCAAATGGAAAACAGGAAACAGACCTCCATCTATTGAACTAAATAGAATCGCCGTCAATATGTAATCGACTTGTTCATGAGAAAAATTATATTTGGGGGGGCAAACGACGACTCACCTTTAGAGAGTCCACCAGGTCCTCCACCAGGAAGAGGCGGCTCATCTGCTTGAGGGCTCGGTTGATGTAGGTCAGACTGACGTCGACATGCTTGCGGAAAGTCTCTGGGGCAATGCTGACATCCTTATCCATTAGAACCCTGCGAGGAGCAAAGACGATGGGGAGCCAGGAGGCTTCACTCAAATCTAGGATAGCTCATTTGAAGTTAATTGCTAAAACACTAAATCACTTTCCTAACTACATAGCGAGAAGGCTAATCGCTAAGTAATTCATGTGATGCTTATATTAAAAAAAACTAAGTACTGGTCAACAATGTGAGACTGGGCTGTGCTGTGTCCCAAAATAAGTGGCCTTCAGGCTTACACTCCACCATAAAGGTTGGTCTATTAGTAAAACCAATAAAAAACTAATTTACTCAGGCTGGTGCTATAGCAGGGATGAACCTGTCCAGCACATCGTATTATGATATTTGTAGAGTTTTAAGCAATTCAAAACAAAATGATCTAACAGGGACTGAAAGAAGCAGGGGGCAAGAAGAGACACAAAGATTCTTTGAAAAACAAACAGAATGTTCTCTCACTTGAAAGGATGCCCGTCTCCGGACTTCTGCACAGCCTGGACGACCGACTTGTAGATGCGGAAGGTGATGGTGACACAGAGCAGGGCCAGGAGCAGGTAGGAGACCACGCTGATGACGCTGAAGGCTGCCAGCGACAGCAGCAGTAGCATGGAAAGGCCAAACACCACGCCCGACTTCTTGGGGTCCCGCCAGTGCACAAGGTCTTTCACTACAAAGGGCAAGACAGAGTAGGGTGTACAGGTAGTGGATAGTGTTTAAGAATGTGTGTGTGTGTGTGTATGTGCATTGTTGAAATAGGGAGATACAGACAGAAGAATTAAGGGGAGAAACAAAGAAAGAAAACCAACAGGTTAGTTGATGGACTGACAGGCGTGTCCCCATGTGAAACACGTTTGAGGGGAAAACAACTGAAGAAATCGGGCTGGTCTCCAAAACCTCCAGCCGGTAAAACATAAATCATGCATTCTGTATCGTACATCCCTCTGGCTTGTGAGAACTAAGAATAACCAGGGAAGGAAGGCTATACCGCTCCATGTTGGTTTGTTTGTGAGGAGTCACACATGCAGAAGTGATAGACTCTGTAAAGGGCTTGTTACGTAATGCTGTGGTGGTGTGCATTTAAAACGGCCTTTGCCTCTCTCTGCATGTGGACGGGAACCCTTCCAAAGAGCCCTAAAGTGGAAATGGCTGCAGTGTTGCTGGTGGTTAAGTCCCAGGGGAGCCCAAGGTTTTGAATGGAGTGCACAGCGTCGCCTATCCCACTCTGCTTAACATGGCTCCCCACAAAAGAGCCATTAAGGCAGCCACAGTCATTTTGCGTTTACCGTGAGTCACCACCTCCTGGTTTGATGCAGGGCCTTTAAACGTGTCTGACTCTAAGATGACAGGCTGGGCTCCTGACCAAAAGAAATAGTGCTTACAGAGTATGGAAGCGAATTGCCCATTCTGCTTTCTCTCTTCCCAATTCCTTCTGTTTACCTTGGTGATAAAGCCTTTAAAGTGTGCGCGCACACACACGCACACGCATACATGAGCCTACACACAGAGTAAGATTTTGCTACACTGTGGGAATGGGAGGTGCCTTGATCTGTTCATTCGCCCACCATTAGCCAACAACTGCTGTGATTCACTCTCTCATCAAACACAGGCAAAAGGACAACACTACACACATACATGCTGCACTAATACACTCACAGCATCTTCTGGCCCGAAAAAGCACTACAAAGATCTAGTCTGCCACATACCGCAGGCAAGGCTTGTCAAAATAGGGCAGCTAGCTATGGTTAATAAACAGCTGTTCTGTGTTATGTTAGAAATGGCCATGTGGGAAGGTGAACAAGTTACAATGCCAGGATATTCAAATGTATATAAACATACACAACCATTTTTTAGCTTTTATCTAAAAAAGATGAAGATCTCTGAAAATGATTGTTGTTGATTTCCAAAATAATCAGCAACAAATAATGTTCCTTAATTTGATACTTAATGGTATGAATTTCCAAAAATCTATTAATGTGCATTGTTTACAGGCAGTGGACTGAAAGAAATTTTTTTGTAACCCTGTTGGACCCAGTGAGTGCTCTATTGTTCCTAAAATGAGCTGGCTGCTGAGCCCGCGATGAGAGCATGAGTGGGGTTTCCTCGCCCAGCACTGCAGGGGTCTTGGTCCCTCCCAGCATGCTTTGCTGGTACCCACAGGGAGGTAGCCTCAGCTTGACGGCACTCGTTCATTATCCCTCCCTCTCTCTCTCGCTCGCTCGCTCTGCGTTACGGGCCCTAGATCCAGAAGCAGCTAGTCCCAATGGCAGAAGAGCCGCAGTGGCCTGCTTTCTGCCTCGCCGTGCTGTGCAAAGATCTTAAAGGTACAGGCACATTGCTGGCAGTGTGTTTGTGTGTGTGCAGTTAAATCCTGGTCTATTTGTGTGCGGCCCCATTACAACACCGCATGGCAGTTCTATCACTTCTGCACAAAGCTAAGCCTGCTAAAGCGTTTTTAAAGAGTCAAATACCATAAATGATTACAAACATCATCAGCATGGCTGGATCAGGCTGATTCCAGTATTCCCTTGATCTCACCCCACCGTTGCCTTTTCAAAGCTGCACACACACACACACACACACACACACACACACACACACACACACACACACACACACACACACACACACACACCACACACCACACACACTCAGAGGATTATTGCAAATCTTCAAGTACAAATGGACTGCCAGATTTGAACTAATCTTAAATTGGTCTGGCACCAGGTGCCCCATTTTAGCCACGAGATGAAGAGAGCCTTTTCTAGCCATCATCGTTGGATCCAAAGTTTGATAGTACACAATGATTTAATTGTGTACCAACTGGGAAGGTAATGCTATATTGAGGTTTGAAGGGAGAAGTCGTCAGCCCAAGAAACTTAAATAACCTTGCCTGGCCTGGCAGACCCCCGCCATTTGACCTACTGAGTTGGACTGCAGAGAATGACGGAAATAGCATGAAAGTTCATGGCTAAGGGAACAGAGTTCAAATACAAACCAGGGGACCCGAATGCAAAGCGGGGCACTCAAGTAGAGATCTTTCCAGAGGCAATAAAAAGCATTGCAAACTGATCGCATGCTAATGGAATGGGAAATTCAGAAACAATGACCTTGTCTGGCGACAGGGGGAAAAAAACACTGTAGCTTTTCATTGTCATTCCCTCCATAACCTTGAGAATAACAACTTTCCTTTGCTTTCTGGCTGCCTCAGCTACATTTAAGGGTTATGTAGTCTGAGCTGCCAACGGTAGGTTACGCACAAAACACACGGGTCTTTCAGTGCATGTGTCAAGGCTTACTCTGTCTGCATACCAGCTGTATGTGCAGGGTCTGGGGTTTCATGTTTGCATGGGATGAAGGCTCTCCAGGCAATATGTACAAACCAACCAGCTGACTGCAGCTCAATTCGTAATGGACAGTAGGTAAAGAAATGTATTTGGCTTGCCGTGATCTTTGCATGTGCGAAAAAAACTCGGCTGCCGTATGTTATCCTGGGGGGCAAATGTTTCTTTTCCCTGGCCTCAAGTGAACAAGGAAAGACAATGAGGCAACGAAAGCTTTTATGACATCCCACAAATTAAATAGGTTACACCCAACCATGAGGATTAACACCAAAAAATTCCCATCAGCCTTTGGGGCCCCTTCAATCCAATTCCCTTTGCATCACTTCTCTCTCCATTTTAAATGTCCATGCTTTAGTAATGTTTGATTACACACCACACACAAATAAGTAATTCACCTTCAGTGACCATCACATTTTCAAATCAACCATCTTTTGTCAGTGTTGTGAGCATGGTGTACTGTGGAAAGCTGCATCAAAGCAGAAACCCAACACTCTAGATCGACTGCACCGTCTGACTTCCAGCAACTTTGCCAGCTGACACCCAGACGCCATGCCTTTAAGGACATAGGGTTGGACAGGGTCACCAAACTGAGAGGGGGGGGGGTGGGGGGTCACTGCAGGCTATATTCAGTCTACATTTTCACAGCCTAGTTCTAGACAGTTGACCTTTGACTCATGACTTTTTTGCAGCAGCACCTGGTGCCACTATGACATTCCTTAACTCTTTTAAGTGCAGGAGATTTACCTCGCTCTATAAACAGGGACAACCTTGATGGGCACAAACGTTATTATCTGAGATTAATGTATGTTTGAAACATATGCCCTCGTGTTATAGAAGAGTTAGTGGAGTCACCACTGAAAAAGGCCACAGAGGGATAAAATAGGGGCTAGTAAGAAGGGAAGAGAGTGAGATTGCTGTGTGATGCTTGCGTGAGAGGTTAGCAGGCCTGAGGCCCAAAAGATATAAATGTTACCTGATAAGTGGGTTAGTATTGCTGTCAAAACATGCTCAGCAAGATGGTAGGCCACCTCGGCCATCCACTCTTCGATGGCTTCTACCTCTTTGGAATAGGGGCTGTCGGAATCGGCGTTGGTTTTAGGAGACGCTTGGTTGGGGCTAGGCGAAGACTGCCAGTCGGACATAGCGATAGGGTCGCCTTGGTTATTAATGGAGGCGTGCAAGCCCTGTTCCTTGTTGTCTTCCTGACTGCTGCCCAGTTCTTTCAGAGCATTGATGGTGAGCCGCTCCTGCTCGAGGTCTATCACAACCGTTGGAGGAGATCCAGTGGGGGGAGCGCCGGTATTGGTCAGCCCCTGCTTGGAGGTTAGGCCTTCTGGCTCGTTGGCCTGTCTTGACTTCAGGCACTCCCTCATGAACTCAACAAAGCTATCTGTGGATCCGGAGACTGAGCAGTCAGGCTCAAGGCATTCTGGGTTGCTTACCAGGTCAGGTGAGTGGTGGCCTGCTTTTGTATCCTGTACCTTTGAGGCATCTTCATGCGTTGAGAGGGGCTTGCTGTAGAACATGCCATCTACAATGACGTCATTCTTCTTCAAATCAGTCACTGCTTCTTTACTGCTGTCCTGTGGGTCATTATGGAAAGAGGAATATGGATCTTTGGGATACTTGATGGGAGGCTGCTGTCCACATACAGGCTGGGGAAAGGAGTCCTCCTTTTCCCCCAAATCTACAGTGTCATTTTTAAAGGTGTTTGAACTTTCCTGAGGGAGAAGTGACTCAATATGAATCTGAGATGTTGGATCATAGGGGGAGGGCTCATTTGAATGGGTACGATCCTTCTCATCTAACATGTTACCCAGGACCGGGGGTGCATCATAGTCATCTTCAAATGATTGTCTGTCGTATACATCGTCCTGCATAAAGCTGGATCTAGATAGAGAAACTGTTTCCATGTAATTTGGCTTTGTATCAATGTCCTCCTCCACTTTGGATTTAAAGTCATGCAGAGGGAGCTCAGCTTTGATTTCCGCCTTGTTTGATTTAACCAGAATGTCTTGTACTTCATCGGACCATTCATCATCGTTGTCAGGGAAATCAGCCTCGTCTGAGGTGATAGGCGGTATGGCAGTGAAAGGGGCAGGTTTATCATTAGCAGTGTTGGATTTTTTAGACTGTCCATGTGAAAGGTCAGAACATGGGTCCTGGGAGTCTTTCTGGAGACCATCGGTTTTTGCTGCAGATATTTTATTGTCTGGCTCGGATTCAGATATGAGTATTTTGTGTTTGGGAGAGTCTTCGACATCCGAGTCGACGGGAGAGGATGGAGGAGAGTAACCCTCCATGAACTCAGTTTCTAGGGGCCGTGTCTTGGGTGATTCTGTCTTAGTCACCTCTGCTTGTGGTTCATGTGTTTCAAGTACATTTGTGTCTTTTACTACATCAGAACTCTCTTTCTCTTCTTCCCCTTCCTCAAGTTCCATCACCATTTCCTCATCACTATAATTAGGCTCATCTGTCTCAATTACATTGATAGTAGGGACCTGCATTAGCTTTCTCTCCTGCTTCACTGGTTGGGCCTCTTTTTCTTCTGTGTCATGGGGGGGAACTGAGGGGGCTGGGTTAATTGAGGTTGAAATGGAGGGGGCAGGAGTAGAGGTTGCGTCCTCAATGACAGTGTCATCCGACTCTCCTGAGCTGTCAACTTCAACCCCCTCCAGGGTCTCTAGGTCGCCACCCCATGGCGTTTTTTTGGACCCTGAGAGCTTTTGCTTATCCTTTAAAGTATCAGGTGGGGAAGGAGGGATGGTGGGGGAATCAAAGCTAGCAGGAGGTGCAGTAGGGGCAGGGGGCGCAGAATTAACATCTGGTGGAATGTCTGTGTCTGACTTCTCCTGCTTGTCCCACACATAGGCTGTGGGTAAAAAACTGAGGTCAAATTCAGACTCTTCGTCAACACTGAGTTGCTGTGTTGTCTCGTCCATGTCAACTTTAAATTTCGCACTCTTACTGGGGGAATCCATAAAGGCATCGGGAACACCTGCAAAATCAGTGGGAACATTAGGTATTATGACTTCTGCCGCCTTCACCTCCTTAAACTGAAAGTTCTTCTCTGTGACCACACTGACTTTGTCTACCGAGTCTTCAATGTCTTGCGCTGGAGGTAGGTGAGCCTTCATCCAGTCTGCAGTATCTTCAAACTCACTGCAATGTCGAGATTCTCCGAGGACTTCAAAAGGGGACTCTGGTGACTCCAGGTCAGTGGATCCTTTTTTCTTCTGGATGGGCGAAGCAGTCTCTATAGGAACCTCTGTGGGTGACTTCTCATTGTGTCGTTCTTTGAAGTGAAGGAAACCGCTATCTGTCCTGCTCTCAGGTACCTTCTTCTTTGCAGCAAGTGCTTCCAATGCCTTAATTCTCTCAGACACTGGAGAGGTCTTGACTGGGGAATCAGGTTGTTCATCGGGCGGTCCTGATGCTTCACTACCATAATTACTGGGTAAAAACGAGCCTGGTTGAGAAGAAAATCGAAGGGAGGTGGCCACACCATCTGAGGGCTTGTCAGAGCCCAGGACCACCCTTTTATCTGCATCATCATTGAAGGAGAAGGGCAACGGGAAAGGAAAAGGAAGGGGGTAAAAACCACAAACACCTCTAATTCTCATGCACTATATGATCAATATTATTAGCAGAGGCCATTTTGTTGTAGCTCAAGAACTCATGCATTGCATGGAACAGAAATAATGGTTTTATGGATGAAAGTGTGATATTTACATGCCGCTCCTAATAACTGGAAAACGCTGCAATTGAGTTACCATCTCAATTAGGCAACATACAAAATGACAACTATGGTTAAAATGAGTTCCTTGAAAAATAAATAAAAAAATTGTTTACGCTAATAACTGTATCTGTGGGGGAGTGCAAGTGTCTTTTGTG
>JAVQJS010103848.1:0-15966 GCA_036024795.1 Galaxias rostratus | reverse complement strand
CATCGGCGTAGCAATGGTAGTGGAGGCCATGTTGGCGGATGATCTGACCAAGCGGAAGAATGTAAAGGATAAAGAGCAGGGGACCGAGTACTGAACCTTGGGGGACACCGTGAGTGACGGGAGCAGTAGGGGATTTGCAGTTGAGATGAAGAGATGAAGTGGTGTCTGTCTGAGAGATATGATTTAAACCAGGAGAGGGCAGTGCCGGTAATGCCAAGGGAGGACTGAAGGTGATGAGGATGGAGTGGCTAATGGTATCAAAGGCGGCGCTGAGGTCAAGGAGAATGAGAATGATGAGGGAACCGGAGTCGGCAGAGAGGATGATGTCATTGGTTACCTTAATTAGAGCTGTTTCAGTGCTATTCCTTTGACTTCATGCTTGGTTTGTGCTCTGACATGCACTGTCAACTGTGGGCCCTTATATAGACAGGTGTGTGGCTTTCAAAATCCTATACAATCAACGGAATTTACCGCAGGTGAACTCTAATTAAGCTGTAGAAACATCTCAAGGATGAACAGTGGAAACAGGATGCACCCGAGCTCAATTTTGAACTTCATGGCAAAGGCCATCAATACCCATGTCCATGTGATTTCTGATTTATTTTTGAATGAGATTGCATTATGACGTATTGTGTGTAGAATTTAAAACATTTATTTAATATATTTTGGAGTAAGGCAGGAACATAACAAAAATTGGAGAAACGCTGAGCGCTGTGAATACTCTCTGGATGCACTGTATGCTGTCTCCCAAAAAAGTGTCATGTTTATCTTGAGAGCTTGCACTTTAGTTAATCAAATGAGTTACCAAATGTAAAGGAAAAAGTGAGCAAGACATTGACATGGTTAGAAGTATTACATATATAGAAGAGTTTTACATTAAATTATAATATCAAGCTGCTGTGTGTGATGTCGATTGACCAGTCGTGGACACTCGACCCTGTGCTATTTGGCAGCTCAATGCCCAATGTGGAGAGTCGTTCAGATTGGACATTTAACGTGTGTCCCGACTGTCTGTCATATACCTCAAAGTCTAAGCGATATAGTACCTTGGTAAGAAATAGGGAACTTCAGTTCACTTCAGAGGGTACCTCCTGAAGTACCTGGTCAGACTGGCACACCCCACAATTTTTTGTTACTTTCCTACACTACATCGGACTTAATTTTGTGGTTATTATTGAAAGAATCGCTCCACATCACACAGAAACACAGCTTAATGTTCTTATCTAGTGTTTACAGTAAGGAAGAAAGTTAACACCGATAGGAATTGTGGAAATGGTGGGTGTTGAAGTCTATTGTCGATTCAAACTTAATAATGCATCTGGTTGCTTATAGTCCAACCACCAAGTAGAATAGCAATTTGCGAACTATTCATCACACATACCCTCACTTTACACAACCAAGTGGGTGGCTCACACAGCTGTATTGCACGCAAACTACTGCAGTAAATAAATTAATCGTACCGACCAATTTCTTTGTAGCACGTGCAACATTTATGTCGCAAAGTACAGTCCTGTTTGTACAATGTTCTAGGGCATTCAAATCAACTATACATTGAGAGCAACTGATGCAGTTGTTTCCTAGTTTGTCCACTGGATGTCTTGGCTAAAGGCAGTGCTTAGTGAGGACCTAGCTCCGGTTGCACATTGTGATTGTTCTCAAGAAGGGTTTCCCCTTGTCAGCTGATTACATCTACATAGCGGTTGGACTGGTTGGGTATTTCATAGCTCTGTATGTAATAAATTGTTTCGACTTTTTATAGGGACTTTCTACCAGGAGGAAGAAGAGACTACATGGTTCAAATTCAGCTGAGGTAAGAACGTTGTGTGGAAAAGGCTTTTCGTCTGTCATTAAAAACCAGGTTCTGTGTCACATTTGCCATCCCTCTTTTGTTTACAGGTTTTGTCTGTCTGAGACCAGCTGTCCACAAGAGGACCTTTATCCAAATAGTCTCTGTATTAAAGTGAATGGGAAACTTTTCCCTCTGCCTGTGAGTGCTTATGTTTTTCCTATTGACAATGAAAAGAAAAAAAGTATTATTCAGCAAGAGGTCAACAAAGATTTATTAAATGAGAAATATAAAATGTTTCACTTTTAGGGGTTTGTGCCACCGCCTAAAAATGGCGTGGAGCAGAAGAGACCAGGAAGACCTCTGAATATTACCTCTTTGGTCCGGTTATCATCTGCTGTACCCAATCAAGTTGCAGTCACATGGGCACCGGAAATCGGAAAGGTAAATGTGTTTATTTCTACTTGTTAGGATCCATCCATCTATACCGCTCATCCTATCCAGGGTCGGGGGGGGGGGCGCTTGGAGCTAGGGATCCCCCGGAATCGACAGTTATATAGCACAGAGATTTCCCCCAAGGGACTGAGTTCCTGTTTATCGCTCCTGTTTGTCGTTTATCGCAAAAAGAGTGTCTGCTACTCTCTGTATCCCATGCAACTAATATAATATTTCCATATCCCTAGCTAACTAATTTCACGTACCGGAATGTACCATATAAAGATAGTTAGGCTAGCTAGTCTCACCAATAAATGGCAGTGAGTGAACACCAGGGGAGGCAGCTGTCACATCTGCCTCATTGAGGGGTGCGTGTCTCGAGCCTGAGTCATCGACGCTCGCTCACCTTCAACATTGGCTTTGGCTAGTTTTAAGTCTTTCCCAGTTACATTTCTTCTGCATGTCTGCTTCAAAACAACAGTTTTTGAAAAAAATCTTGGACTTTGAATAAAGTGACGTTGAAATGAGGTGAACGGCTTACACTGAACACCCCAACTCATTGTTCTGTCCTGCCCGCTGATCCTCTCATCACCCGCCCCTTCCACGTTTTGTGATGGTTGTGCACTACTTCCAGACCTGACAAATTTACAGCATCTCAAAAGTAACACGAATGATCCATTTGTAACTATCTGTGATAATCAGGTGCACACCTGCCATCACGATTGTCATATTCGAAAGCTGAACTTTAAAATATGGTTCTGGGGATCAGAGAATATCTGCAAAGATGAAATTATTGCACTGATGAGGTGAAACTTTAATTTAGGAAACCTTTTTAAGAAATTGGATGTGCTCGGGAGAATGTCTCTGAGGAAAAAGTAATGTGGCAGTTTTGGTCATCTTTCTCGTTGTTCATTACCACGCAGTGCAACAACATCGGAGATGGTGTGATGCTGGCATTGCGGTTACAAATGACAAATTGTAACAAGTGCAGCGACGCTTGTCGCTGTTGTTAGAAAATAGTGTTTTCCCTAAAGCGTTTGGTTGAATGACTCGTAATTCTGTGTACCCATAAAGACCCGACCATGCTCAGTGTGGGTTAGCAATCACGCTTGAGAGAATCAGAACGGCGTTCCTTTCTTGGTTGTTGTCAATTGTCTTAGACATTGCTTTGTTTTGTTTTGCAGACATATTCCACATCTGTGTACCTTGTAAGGCAGCTGACCTCTCCATTGCTGCTGCAAAGACTGCGGATGAAGGGCATCAGGAACCCTGACCATTCCAGAGCGCTAAGTAAGCCATACTTTTGTTGGAACATTCATTTATCGCAATGGCATGGTGTTCAATATGAACAGAACTCAAATATTTTACTGATGAAGTGCGTGCTGTAATTACTTAAAAAGCTAGGTTAGAAATTACACTTGCATAATACAGAGATAGTGTAGTAAAAAAGGCAACAGGGTGGACACAGAATCCAAACGAGGCCATGCTTCAAACAAAAGCTGGCCTGAAACATACGGCAAATAGGGTAAGTATAACACTGAAGAGAATTTGTGCTTGGCACAAGTAGATAGATGGTCAAAATCCACCCACATGGTACAGCCAAATCAGTGATAGAACAGAGCATACTGTGCATAGGTTTCAGACAGGGGATGCTGTTTTGAAGGCAAATGAAGGTCACACCAACTGTTAATTTGATACAAATAAGCTTATCCCTGACTTTGTATTTTATATATTGATAAAACATGTATTTTTTACATTTAATGTATATTTAAAAAAAAAATGTTTTAAAAACTTCGCACATGCTTGAAACATCTGTACAGAACTGTACGTAAGCAAGAAGCAGTGAGGAGTGCCAAAACTGTTTCACCAGACAAACTAAAGTGATGGATAAACTCTAGAGCAGAGGACAATTACCCGGAAGGACTTGAATGGAATCCACAACAGTTTGCTTCATTGTTAGGGCAACCAACGATGTGTTGCCAACACCTACAAATATCATCCAGTGGGTCGGTGAGATCTTGTTGGACTAGCCTAAGACTAGGCTTACTCAAGGAAATCAAATGTATTTCTAGAGAACGTTCAAACCCATCAACGCTCAACAAAATGCTGAACAATGCATTCACATACAGTATATCAAACATAACAAACAGTAGTGACATACAGTATAAATATGTGTACATTAACTATGTACAAGCATAGAAATGCACTAGTAGAGAAAGGCCAAGGAAAATTAATACGTTTTGAACTGAGATTTGAGAGAATCAAGTGAGTAGTTCTGGAACCACAATCGAGCGCTAAAAGAGCATAGACGCTCCAACTAGTAATGCTCTGCCCATAGGAGCAGGGATACACGCCACATTCGCTTTGTCGTGGAGGTTGTTCCAGAAAGGAAGATTACAGTATATAGGTCGTAACAAAGTGCCTGGCAGCAGAAGTGTCTAGGTAATTGAACAATACTAGAAGATGACAGCCATCTACTGTGTTCCGATGGGGACAACAGACTCAGATATAGCGTATTCACTGCTGATACAGAACAGCAAGGCCAGAGAACAAAGGTGTGACCTGTGGAAGTTGGACTTCACTACTTAAAGAGTTAGGGATCTGTGGCGGAGTTGTGCCTGACCATAAAAGCTGTGCCAGATACAGCGGAACGAAGTTGCCTGTGGCAGTGGCTGGGAAAAAAGGGTTGTATATAGGCACAAAAGTAAAGAACGTTATGTTGAAAAACCAAAGGGCATTGTTTTCGTTTCAGGATGGTATAAAAGCTAAACATGCAGGAAAAGACACTCATATTTCAGTCTTCTGGAGGTGTTGTGGTCTCAAATTAAATAAACATCAGGGATAGAGGGCATTATTACCCAAGTCCATTCCAAAGTGTTTGCCTTTGAAGTACTCATTTTGGAGGATGGCATAATGGCTATTAATGCATTTTGTTTTGTGTACGCTGGACAAAGAATTATAATAACTTGCAACTTTCTCTGCTTTGCGTTGTATAGTTAAAGAGAAGCTTACCGCTGATCCAGACAGTGAGATTGCTACAACCAGCCTTCGTGTTTCACTTCTGTGCCCGGTAAGTTAAACATATGATGTACCAATGGGGGACGCACCTCAAATGGGACGGTGGGACTGACGGACGGACGGACGGACGGACGGACGGACGGACATCACTCACAACAATCATTCCCAGTGATACCACGGCAGCCGATTTGCACCGATCTTGTTCACCTAATGCATCGCAACAATATTTTGTACACAGATCAGAGACACACAGACTAACTCCCATTATATGGGCAGTGCCTCGTCAGGGCACTGATCAGAGTTTTGTTAAGAATTTTTTTGTATTTTTTATTAGGCACAGATTGAGATACCTGCTAACTTAGGTGTTGTAGTATTTTGGGTATACAGCTGTCCGAACTATGTACGCGAATGTTTACAGAGTCACCCATACAGAGGCATTAACCAACCTTGATATCTCGCATTACTGATTTGGTTTTAAAACTGAATTTTCTGTTGAAATCCAAATACATTTGTTAAAATGTCCTGAAATTTCCCCGTTCTTATTTTTCTAGCTGGGCAAGATGCGCCTGACGGTGCCCTGTCGAGCGGTGACCTGCTCTCACCTTCAGTGTTTCGACGCGGCGCTCTACCTACAGATGAACGAGAAGAAGCCCACGTGGATCTGTCCTGTGTGCGACAAGGAGGCTGCTTACGAGAGCCTCATCATCGATGGGTCAGTTGGATGTACATGTAGCGAGCCAGTCACAATGCCATTTTTTAAGTTTTATTAATGTATATATGGTCAATTGACAGAGGCCATAGACCATGTAAAACAAGGCCTACATTTTTTTTATAATAATACAAACTATACTACAAACAAATATTACAATAGGTTTTTGGTTGCTCCATTTAAGCCCCAGCCTTCTATTAGAAGTATTAACGACGCACACAGTTTAAAAATTTGTATCCCACCACAGATTTGTCTAAAAGCCTCGATATTGATCTAGAAATTTGTTTGGGTTGTGGAGTCGGACTATTCTTTCATTCAGTTTTGTCCAAACGGCATGCAATTTGAGCTTGGTGGAAATGATTTACAATTTCCTACGTAGGTTGCAAAATGTTGTAAGGTGCATTTCCATAATTTTCCTTAGAGGCAGCAAGATAAAATGCCCTCTAAATGTTTAAATCTAAAAGCAATATGGTTGAATCTAAAAACTGGTTCTAATCTAGAACCTGGCAGACAAAAGGTCTACAGTCCTTTACTAAATTGTAAATATAATTTTTTTTATGACTGCTCAAGAACAATTCCAGATGTGTCTGGCAGAAATAGATATCGAAATATATGTTTGTTATTTCTCAACAAGGCCTGGCTTATAGTCTCTTGTTAGATTTTTGTCCTCAAATGTATCTTTTTAAAATATGTCCCTAACCCTAAAACATTTTGTTGTAAAATGTTTGTTTGACATTTTTCAGCAAATTAACAGTTCTCAAACATGCTAGAATGGTGCTGTTTACTTTACCCAATGTTAATTGTCAATATTGGGGCTATCAGGGGAATACGGTAAAATATTTAACTATTGAATATCACCAAGAAGGTTGAGCAGTGGAGGAATGGAATATCAACATGAAACGTTCCCAGTAGAACACTCACATGGAGAAGACAATTAAATTATTATTTTACATTTCAATTGGTTACATCCCCGTTATGTAAAGGCCCTGAGGGACGTATCGCGCACACTCGCAGAAAAGCCGAATTAGACCAGGATGTGTGGCCTTTTAGTGAGATCAACACAGTTTATCACTTCATTGTTATTTGCATCAGCATAATTAGTTTCCCGTGCCTTTCCATGTCTTCTATTTATCTCCTTAGTCTTTTCATGGAGATCCTGAATGACTGCTCGGATTTGGACGAGATCAAGTTCCAGGAAGATGGGACCTGGTGTCCAATGAGACCAAAGAAAGAGGCTGTCACGTTGTCTTCTCAATGTATTCCAAAAGTCGAGCGTAAGTCACTTAAGTCTGGTCTTACCTTAGCTAGTGTTTTCCACATTCCACTCGTAAAATGTTAATGACAGCAGCAAACAGCCTATGTGATGGATTAACAGACGTGTTTTATACGTTTAACCAGAATATTTCTAATGTTTAATAAAATGACATTAAGACTAAGATTTAAATATCCAATTGAAATATCTTGGGAACTAATTAAAAAGTGTGTGAAGCAACAATAAAACCGTGTAGCTCATTGGCCTTCAAGGGGTGTATATATAAATGTATGTAATCCCAAGTCAAATATTTTCGAAAAGTCACAGAAAATATTGTGAAAAAGTGTCAAAGTGTGTTTGTTCTTGCTTTTGAGTGCTCAAATGGCGCACATGCTCATGCACATTTTCCCGGCTATTAACATCTCCATCCTGTTCCTCACAGCAACAGTTGCAGTGTGCCAGGATGCCATAACCCCCCTCATTGAGCCCAGCTCCACCAAAAAGGCCGACATCATTGACCTGACGCTAGAAAGCTCGTCTGAGGAGGAGGATTTGGACCCTCCACTCAAGAAGCGCTGTCTCTATATGTCTAAGAACGAGGATATGCACGGAAAGGGGTGGGTGAACCTTCATACTGCTTTATATCGCTTTAATCACAGTAACACAATGATAACACGACAAAAGCTACAATGAAGTATGAGCAAAAAAAATGTTTGCTGTTTATTTAGTTTCATTATTATTTTTTTCAATGTTCACTGTTAATATATAAAATCCTAAATCAATCTGCGGAAGCAAGCACAGAGAGTGATTCCAGGGTAGCCAATTTGCCCCAGACTGGTGCCCCCAACATATTACAACAGGCTCGCTCACACAGACCGCCTCCAATTGAATTGGCAGTGACTGGTCAGGGCACTGGTAGGAGGATGCAGAATGGTGTTTGACTTGCTTCCCAGAGCCAAATTGACTTTGCCCTGTTGCTGCCCACTCTACCCACCCAATCAGCAATTATTTGATACACTGAGAATATCCTTTGTGCGACGCGCTGTTAGGATTTGTTCGGATTCGTCCACACGTCGGTGGGCCTGGGTGAACCACGCTTTCCCAGAAACCCCTTCTCTGCGGAGCTATGCAAAGACGTTCACGCGCTCCTGCGCTGAAGTATAAACAAGGCTTTAGTCCACATGTGCTGCGGTAAGGCAGTCAGTCCAATCACTGGACGCATCACACCTGCATTTGCGCATGTAAATGCACTTTCTAGTTATTATGTAATGCCAGTGGCGCACACATCTCGTTATGGCAAAGTCATCTAATTAACATTATTACAATGATTATTAATCTTAATAATATTAATATCATTAGGCCGTTTTTTTGTGCCTTACCAGAGCTTATTCTAACCTCTGGTGACCCTGACTTTGATTTTAACAGTGAATTCTAGCATATAGGTGTGGAAATTAGGTAGTCTGGCTCTCTCTCTGTACTTCTTCACCTTCATGATCCCATGCTAAACAATTCCCCCTGCTGAACTCAAACAATGTAACACTACTGGCCTCATGTGGCCCCAGCTTGACATTACATTTAAAATGTAAGCCATTTCAGCCTGTCTGGCCCTCAACTAAGAACAATACCCAATATCCTGACATATATCCCGCTTTTCAACAAGAGAAAAACTATCAAATGTTGTATTTATCTATGTATTTGACCTACATGAGAGGTTTTTCAAACATCTATACCTGTGCACCCATCCCCCTATAGGCATACAAATGGCCCTTGTGAATCGGGAACCATTTACTGTACAGAACTAATTCCAAATTCTCATCAGAATTGTACACCTCCGAACCGAACAATTCCGACTTGTTTTTCTACATTGCACAAATGTATGCGACATAACGTCTAACTCTGACTACACCTCACTGGAGGCTTGCAAAAAGGAGTTATGGGTAGCGTTAGCCTAGTAGCGAGGGCTTATTCTTCCCTTTGACTTCCTTTCACTATGTTGAATTATTATTAGCTGTTCATGCTTTATGGTTTGCTGTCAGTATAGATGCATTGCTGTTAGGTCATGATCATTATGTTGCTCTCCATGGTTTGTCAAATATTCACTTCCAAAACCTCGCCAGAACAACTGATTCCTATTGTAAGCATCCAATGTTTTTGAAAACATTAGCGCCATGCAGGCAGGCTTAATGAAAGTCTTCTTTGACGAAGAAAATCAAGATTAAAAAGATTGCTGTATAAATATTCTCTCATTCCAAAAGGTTCTGCAGACTTTCTTTATGTGTCAGTTTTATAGTTGGTTCCACATCATTTAATTTGAAGGAGAAGAACATTGTAGTTTATTTAACATGTTTAGATAATA
The DNA here is from genome assembly GCA_036024795.1 of Galaxias rostratus. Classification (NCBI taxonomy): domain Eukaryota; kingdom Metazoa; phylum Chordata; class Actinopteri; order Galaxiiformes; family Galaxiidae; genus Galaxias; species Galaxias rostratus. Next base: position 6,410 of record JAVQJS010103848.1, on the reverse strand, counting down.
AAACAACTCAGTTGATGCTGAAAACCTGTTTATAACCCCTACCTACACCTTAACTTATGTACAGGAGGGGTTCATTAGTTTTCTTGTGAGATCACCATATTCCTTTCTGTGTTTTGGACCACAACCCTAACCAATTAATGAGAACGAGAAAGAAGGGTATATTCATTGATTGAGTTGGACATGGCAAATTAATGTGGATGGACTGATGGCTAATTTCTACCAAACATCAGATGACCCGTAGGGTCTGTACGGATCGGAATGGTCACACTGTGTTTCCAACTCGAACTGGGACCCTAAAATGTAGACGGGTTTATAGCTCCATACTTGTAATGACATCATAGTCAACGCCACAGAGTAAAATCATAACAACCGCAACGGAGGATATGGAACGTTCTTTCGTCTCTGCATGTTTATGCTTATTACAATAAAGATAAATTATTTAATGTAAGCCTGTTAGGAGCAATTAGGCAAAGTAACATTAAAATTAACTGTAGAGTTGAGGAAGTGCTACTGCATTCAGACAAGGAGAATGCCTCATTGGCATGTGTCAGGGTACAAAGTGACGATTGCTGTTGCCCAATCAACCGTCTCAAGTAGTTGTAGCTGTGTCCTTGTGGTGTAGCTTATGCGTGATTGCGGTTGTTAAGGTTATTGAAGCCAGATAACAAAAAGTAATCCTGGGCATGTTGATCTAACGCAGCACTTCTGATGTAACTTCTTAAGGCAAATACACAACTCTTTCTCACTGGTTATCGTACACTGAAACTACCACCTTTTTTTTGGGGTTGGGGGGGTTCTGTTCCAGTGTATTGACCTATCATCCTTCAACGGTTCGAATACCAAACGTCCAGACAATGGACGCCTCCTACCTGACCTCAACGCTTGCGGACTATGCAGTTCCTTTTCATCACTCCACCTTATCCACAGACATTCAGAGTAAGTGCACTGCCTACATTGATGTGGCTTCTTCCTAACAGAGGGTGGTGCCAAAAAAAAACGTTCAATACTTTAGCATGGCTGGCTACGGTTACAGTCCATGTGTATCCCAGCGTTTCATTTATTTGTGTCGATTTGTTTTTTTTCTTCAAAGGTCTGGATTTATTTTCCTTACTTCAAGGAGACACACAGGTATGTACATGAACAATTGCATGAAGGAAGAACCTATGAAGAATGTTACATATTCATATTAGGGCTGTCAAAGTTACCATGATGGTTAACGTGTTGACGCATATATGTTTTACCACCACAAATACTTTAAAGCCGTTAACACAGTCAATAGATTAAGGGAGTTTTATTTTTTCAATGGCAAGATCAGTTGCGCACCTTACGAAATTAGTGTCTGCCAACGAGATTATTTGTTGTCGAATAAATGTAGTTACCACCAGAGAAATACAAATTCCGCCAGCCAGATAGATCAGTGACTGGTTTTGATCGAAGGCTGTTGAATGCCCTGATGTGACTACCGAACCAACTCCCAAGGGAGACTTTCCAGACCACCATCAACAAATAGACTAACGTGGCATAATGTGTTAACATGTTAGTAATGTGTTGGAAAGTCTATGCACACATTTTAACCTTCTAAATGTATACAACTGTAAAAAAAAAACTAACATGGAGGAATTTTCAATTCATGATCAATTTAGTTCAGATCAAAAATGTGATTAATCGGGATAATTTTTATTTTTTATTGCTTGACAGCCCTAATTCATATGTAAAATATCTTTCAGGTTAAAAGCTCTCTCACACTGATTAGAATTTACATGTTATGATTTTTTTGGGAAGAATCACTGGTCTCTAATCTGATTGATAAACTCCTTTCTTTCACTTCTAAGAATAAGACACTTTTTTAAGTGCAACATTTTACAGCAATCAAACCAACATATAGTTTACCTCTAAGCCATTAACTGTGCAATTTTAAATGCTTATATGAAAGATTTGGCAGTGATGTAACCGATGATAACAGATTAATAACCTTAATACAGAGATTTGTTTAATTTCTGACCAACACACTAATCTTTAACAGAAACAAGCACTGAACCATTTTCTCGTTCTGTATAAAGTAGTCCAATAACATTGAATAAGGTAATAGTTTTGTGATATTTAAGTAAATACGCTTTCTAACAGCTGGTTTTTGAACATCGTTGTTCTTTTGCAGCGTTACAGGGCGCCAGTGTTCTTGGAAAGGCTCTCCAATAGCCTTCAGACTGCAGCCACCTCCAGTTCCACTTTAGTTTCTTCCTCCAGCAGCCATCACGAAGCAAGCGGCCATGCTGCCAGCTCAGCCCATGAGACTGTCGTCATAACACCAGGAGGCATCGTCTCCAACAGTATATCGGATATTATCTCACTAGACTGAGACTTTCTCTTCCTGAAAAGAGTACTTCACACGTTTTTCATATTTCTATGTCATTGTTCTTACCTCTTTACCATTTTTTTAAAGTAGAATTAAAAAGTGACAGCAGTCACACTGGTCCGAATGTCATCCAATCAGGCACTAAATATAACATTTTGAATCCACCTAAAACTGGTCTCACTGCGAGTTCTATTTTGTCTTGGTGTTGTGTGTGTGTGCGCGCGCCCAGTACCAGTTAAAAATGTGGACACTTCCCGAATAACTTGAATGTGTAATAATGTTTTTTGTTTTAAGTCCCAAGAACATGGCTCAAAGCTTGGTAAAAAGTTGTTGGTGTTAGTCTAATGATGGCTCACTGTTCCCTGGATCAAAAGGAGTAAGCTGGTCATATTGATGGTGGTAAATCAGACTCAGAAGACTACTAGCTAAATTTGAATAATAATTCCTTTTATCTATATAGCGCTTTTCTAACACCCAAAGTCGCTTCACAATATAAACATTGGATAAAGTGACAATTTTTTTTTTTTAACAATTAGGTAGAAACTAAATAACAGGGACAGCAACAACAGTTCTAACTATAAGTAAGCAGAATTAGAATATCAAGTAAAATAAAAGGACTGGATTCTAAGCAGAGTTAACGAGGGTATGCAAGGGTGAAACGACAGGTGTTAAGGTAGGTTTGAAAGATTAATATCGAGCTGGAATTACGAATTAACGGAGGGAGAGAGTTCCATAGTTAAGGTGCTGCCCTAGAAAATTTACGTTTTGATTATCTTCCTATAAATTAAGCATTTGGTTACAACAGTGCCCATTTAATGACCCAATGATGGATGAGAAAGGAATGGCAGAAGTTGGTGAAAAATAAATAATAGTGGTTGGCACTAATTTTGCATATGTGATAAGATATGGTGTAGCAAACGACAAATTAACTCGTTTTTAAGTTAAAAAGAATTTGTGCCTTTTGACACCTCTCCGGTTTGATGCAGAAGACATGTAGCCGCCAGAAGGGTCTGTAGGGCACAACAACATAGTTGGTCCTCTACTAATACGTTAATAGTTAAGTTAATGCAGGTGAAGAAAATCTAAATGTAACCAATAAAGAACTATTTGTGTTGGCCTGCACTTCATTTCACACAGTAAGATGGTAATTTTAGTTTTACTTAATCATGGTCTTTTGATGAATACACACCGTACCAGTAAGGACTGCTAGACAGACAATTTTATGGTTTGTTTTTTAACTTTTTATTCCCATCCTGATTTTTGTTATTTTCTATTGGTAATAATTTCTATCTAATTTCTTCCTGTTTTTTTTTTCATTTCACGTCTGATGTTACGCGCTGTTCACTTAGCCGAGTTTGAATGTTTTTATGCAATCATCATCTATCCTAATAGGAATTAGAATGTTGTTTTCCCTTTTACACGCAAGTTGTTTTTTCATTTTGTTTTGACCCTAGAGCATGCTGTCTTCTAGTGTCGTCCCACAATTATTTTTACCGTGTTTTTATATTTTATATTGTATAAATGTAGGTTTACTTTGGAGGAATCCTGAGTTTTATTCAAATTAATTGGCCAAGTGATTTATAGTTTAAATGACTTCTTGATTATTTTCCTAGCGGAAAACCGTTTTATGACATGTGAAAAATGTATCCAGTTTAAACTTGTATAGACCCATGAAGCTCCGGTCGTTGTTTTGGTCTACTTCTCACTATGCTAACAGACGTACCGGTTGGAGGAAATACACTACACAGGTGCAGGGGGCAATTTCCTCCTTGAACCGGACGTACCATTTGTATTCAGCCACTCTAATGCTACTGTCTGTAAACGAGGCCTAATGTTTATTTTCAGTTGCGGAAATATTTGCAGAATGTGGTTTGTTTTTATTATTGCAGAAAAAAAACATAACTTGACCATTTGCAGTCAAAAGCGGAATAAAAACAAGTTATCTTGTCTATCAAGTTATTGGGCTGGGATGACCTCCTTGAGGCCTTTACATTGGGTGTGCTGGTCGACTGTTCTCTTCAAATGAAATACCCAACAGCATCTGCCAGTGATCAAAGACCACTAGTGTTTGACTGATGGTCAAATGTGAAACCTTTGAAAAATAAAACCTATTTATACATGGAAATCTTGTTGATATTTGCAAGCTACTTCATGCTTAAGTCTAAGGGAGACAATGTTAACTTACCCAAAAAACTTATTGACAGGAAATAGTTCTTCAACTACTTCCTGATACTTGTGAGCGTTGTTTTAATCCATCTTTCATTCTTTGACACGTAATGGGGGAAATAAGTTGCATTATGGCAGTAATATCTATCTTACATTTTCTTATTTAACCTGTGGCAGCCAGTGGATTTATTTTACAAAATGGGTCAAGCTAAACAATTGCCAACTTTTTTATTAGCTAAGATACTTCTCACTATTCTATAAACAACACCCACTCAACAAACATTTAATTTACAATTTATTATAATATACAGATTATTATTTTATTATTGAATATTAAATTGTGTTTTTTTCTACCTTTGCCCGAACAAAGCTTGTAATACCATTACAATACTACATGAAGCCTCTAAAAGTGGGCACTGATTTCTTCTGACATCAACTGAGTCTCGTAACGATTCTGCATTTCAGCTAAACTACAGTACATTTAAGTCCATCTGAAGAGTAGACAGTCAAGGGCTCGTCCATGATGGGGGCCTAACCGATCTGCACCCATTGAGCTTTTCATACACTTTGAGTTGCATAGAGCATGTCAAACTTCCAAAAAATACACATTTAAGAGGGAACATCACTGTCTGCACAGATGTGAACGGCATCACCTGGTGTCATTCGCACCACAAAAGCTGTACTGGTTTCCTAAAAAATGCAGCCTGATTGTATAAAATGATGGGTAAAAGTATCACAAAAAAAAATTCATTGGTTATAGAACTGTATTGTCTAGCATCATTCGTTGGGGGAGACACTGAGAGGAAACACTGCCTTTAAGTAATTGAACAACTCTCCAGAATTTTGTGGAATTCTTTCCGTGTTCAGATAAATTGTTCAAATATGATGTCGATGTAGCACCTTTCACTATGTATGTGCATGTATTTCTAAAATGTCTAAATGTTTTCCAGTCCACATCACAGGCAGTAGATGTAGCCAAAGTCCAAGGTTTGCTTCTCTGTAACATTTTCTCTCATATTTCATAAGTATGCCAAGGATTGCTTCAATTTTTTTTATTCTAAATTTTTTCAAAGGGGCATGATCCATTTTAGAAAAAGGCTGTCACATAACCAGATGAGGAAAAGGGGAAGGGGTCCAACTTTCTGAATGCACTGCACCTGTCCAAGTAAAAGACAAAGTAACCATAGAGGTAACACTTCATACTTAATTAATATCAACAAGCAGTTATTTAATAAACTAGACACTTACATTTGTGATAATTATCTATAAAACATTTCTGAATGATTAATGACTCATTAGTTGGTATTTGAAAATGATGGATGATTTGATACCAGATAAAACGAATAATCATAACTACGGCAATTCATTGTATTTTGTTTTTATTGCTTTTCGCAAGATCAAATTGATTACACAAATTGGATGCCAATTTAGTACGCAGAATGAATGATGAATGTACCAACAGGTAAACACGGTTTGATACCACAGCAGCCAATTTGGGCCAGACTTGCTGGCTTACACAGGGCACACAGACTTGGCAGTGAGGTGTCAGGGCACTGGTGGGAGGATTTGTCTTATTATTCCTTTTATGATTTAAAGTTCATTTTATTTTTATCTTCACTGTATTATTTATAAATGTTCAAAAATGTGGGTTTGCAACCTTGCAGTGAGTTCTATGACCGTCCCAATCAGTTTTCTGTCCTTTTTATTGCTGCTATTTTTAGATTGGTTGATTTACTATATATATATATATCTATATCTATCTATATCTATATCTATATCTATATATATATATATATCTATATATATATATATACATATGTATATATATATATATATATATATATGTGTATGTATATATAAATATATATATATATATATATATTTACATTTT
>JAVQJS010103843.1:0-13421 GCA_036024795.1 Galaxias rostratus | reverse complement strand
GAGAGAGAGAGAGAGAGAGAGAGAGAGAGAGAAGGCGAGCAAGATGAAGCGATAAAGTACGAGACAGAGAGAGAGAGAGAGAGAGAGAGAGTGTGAGAGAAAGAGAGAGAGAGAGAGCGAAAGAGGGCAAACAGTGGGTGTGTCTTCGTGCACTTGTGTCGGAGAGACGGTATGAAATATGAAATGTGAGAAGGGGACCTGAAGAATGGCCTGGAGAGAAAGAGAGGGGGAGTGCGGGCGGGAGGGAGGGAGGAGTGGAGTTGCGAGACAGGGGTTAACTAGTTCCAGATTTTCAGGGTGTATTTTTTTTTCTGGCTGTGGAACTGCAGCCAGCTGCTCCCTCCGAGACGCCTACACTGTGGATGTGTTGGGGTGGGGGGAGGAGGGGGTGGCACTGGGTGCTCCTCAGCGGGGTGGAAGGCTTCAGTGCGGCCATTTTGGTTTCCACCACAATCATGGCACGTAGGCCCACTGCTTAGTTGCTCTATATAAAATAGTGTAAAATTCTGTGTGTATGCATGTGTGAGCGTGTTGTGTGTATGTGTGTGTGTGTGTGTGTGTGTGTGTGTGTGTGTGTGTGTGTAAACCCCCCAGGCTCCGGGCTTGCCCTGACCTTCACACCTTCCATTGCCTCGTCAAGCCCAAGGCTTACCTAACCTTTGAACCCAGAATTGCTGCAGAGTCCTCCGTGTGCCACATCGATCGCCCCCCCCCTCCCGACCCCACACACACACACACACTGTCCCCTACGCACTCACACGAGACGAGACACTCTTGAGACCAGGCAAACCCCCTCAGACACAGGGCGCACAGGAAAAAACAAATGCACACATCAAACACACACACACACACACTCACACACACACACACACACACACACACACACACACACACACACACACACACACACACACACACACACACACACACAGCCACACCAACGCCAGCCTCCCCCCAATCCCTTACCTCTAACAAATCCTCAGCCCTTATCGCTCCCGAACCCTTTGGCTACCAGCCATAACTCTTCCAAACCTGTCTGGCTCTGGCTCTGGCCCAGATGTGTGTGAGTGTGTGTGCGCATGTCCGCATGGATTAAGTGGGAGTCCGTAGAACATCTGCTCTAGTAAAAGGGGCGGTCTCTGTGTAAATCATGCACCGCGTTTCTGGCCAATCAACAGAGATCAGAGGGGTTGGGGGCGGGGAAGAGAGCGAGAGAGAGTGAAAAAATAGAAAGACAAAGATGAGTGAGAGAGAGAGAGAGAGAGAGAGAGAGAGAGAGAGAGAGTGAGATGGGCAAATGGGGTGAAAAGAAAATGGTGAGGGCCGATACGGGGGAGGAGGCAGACGGAGGAAAGTGGAGGAGGAGGAGGAAGTTAAAGGGAGGCAGAGGTAGAGAGACAGAGAAAGAGAGAAAGAGAGAGAGAGAGAGAGACGAGCGGCGGTGCTGACAGTCAGAGCAGAGCTGGGATGTCTTGCCTGTGAGTCCTGTTTCTCTTTTGTTCCCTCTGCCCGTTTTTCTGTGTGTGTGTGTGTGCCGTTGTGTGTGTGCGTGTGCACGTTCTCCCGTTGTACCGGTGAATGTTGACGTGCGACGAGATTTAATTTACAGCTTGCCCCCAAAGTGTTTCAGCTCCTGTTTACAACTTGTCATCTGTAATTGTGTTTGTTTTATAGTGTGCAAAGCTATGGCTTTGTGCAGTACAGTGTTTGTGTGTGTGTTTAGTGTGTGTGAGTGTGAGTGTGTGTGTGTTTAGTGGGACGCCTAATGCAATGCATTGGTTGTAACCTTCATACTGGTACTTGGGTTCAACTGCTGGGGGTATCGCTTACAGGGGCTATTTCTGTCGTTTTGTCCTTCCTGTTGGCAGATCTGGGATCACTAACCTCTTGTGATAATGGGCCTCTTTTGGACCACGTTTTGTCTCGTTGTGGTGATGAATTCTGACCAGGGACCATCCGCTTGTGTCTTGGTGCAACGGTCATGTGTTTTTCTTGAGCAGTTCTTAATAGCTCTCTGGGCCATTCATGTGATTTAGGGGACTGCATGTGGGAATGTGTGTATAATAGTGTGTGTGCTCGTTGGGGGTTTCAGTATGTGTGTGTGTGTGTGTGTGTGCGTGTTTGTCTGTGTGTGTGTGTGTGTGTGTTTGTGAAAGTAAAGACGAGTTCATCATGAGGTCAGGGCCGGTCACGGTCATAAAAGGGGCGGGACCTTGTGAGTGGGCTCGTTTGTAGAGGTCTGGTTAGAGGGTGGAAAGGCCATGGGGGAGGAGTCGGAGTAAAAACAATGACCAGGCCACGGGGTCACTGGGGTTCAAAGCCGTAACTCAGGACATCATAACCCTGTCCCACCTCTCTCTCTCTCTCTCTCTCGCTCTCTCTCTCTCTCTCTCTCTCTCTCTCTCTCTCTCTTGCTCTCCCTCTCTCATTCCCTCTCTGTTTCTCCGTCACAACCCCCCACACACACACACGATTGCGACACCCCCCCCCACCCCCCGGGCAGACAGAACATTCAGCAGACTGTGTAGGAGACGGCATGACAGTGTGTCTCTGTCGGCGTGTCTGTGCTGAACACGTAGCCTGTCCTTACAGAGAACGGAGGGAGGCTTGGCAGCCCCAGCCACAGGGTGTGCTCACACCAGGTAAACTGTCATTTTGTCTGGCTGGCTGGCGGCAGGGCTACCCCTGGTAATCTCAGTCAGACTGTCTCTTTGAAAAGCCGCCAGAGAGTTGGTGGGGTTTTTTTATGGGAAGGAAGTAAAGAGGGATGGCGTGGGAGTGAAAGAGTGAGAGACAGCGAAGGGGGAGGGGGGGGGAGGGGGGGGGACACCTTCTCCCACTCGAAACATTTGTGCGTCTGTTAAATGTGATCCCCTGTTTGTCGGGGTAGGGAAATGTGTGGGGGCGGGGGCAGAGTTTGTGGGGTGAGTGGCTGTGATCCGTGTAACAGGACGATTTGGGGGGTTTACGAGGTCAGAGGTCAACAGGAGCTCGAGGAATGACCCCCTGCCCCCGGGGTCGTACAGAGGATAGAGCTCTTACTTTTACTGTCCGTCCCTCCTTTCCCCCCTCTCCCTAGCTCCCACTCTTTCTCATCATCCCCCCTTTTATCTTGTTCTCTGTCTAGTTTCACGCTCAAACATTTGCTGTCACCCTTGCTGTGTTGTTTTTATTTTTGAAATGATTTCGACACACTCACTCCTCCTGTCTCCACCTGCATGCATTTGTGTGATTCTGTGTGTATGCGTGTATGTATGTGTGTGTGATTCTATGTGTGTGTGTGTGTGTGTATGTGTGTGTGCGTATGTGTCTGCGTGTGCGTGTGTCGCTCTCCGCGGGGCCCCGCCGACTGCGCCCACGCTCCCCCTGTCACATCCCACTCAAAGGAACAGCTGGAGGATTACTCGCGCCAGAGTCTTGATCTGTGCGAGAGCCAGGCGGGCCTTTCTGTAGCGGCGGAGACAGAGCAGGAGGCAGTGACATCAGAGCCCCCGGTGACGTAGCTGTTCCTCCGACAGGGTGAAACCCCACAGGAATGCTCGCTCTCCTTAAGCTCTTTACCCTCCCCTCGGCAGACAGTGAGGGGAGGCCTGGCGAGCCGCGTGCGGGCCCTCTGTCTCCGCCCCCCCCTGTCGCTGTGTGTCGATTGACGCGGGGCTCGCTTTGTGTCCACAGGCCGAGAGGCGGGCTCACCGCGAGGCTGTGATGAGCGTGATGGACGACCAATCCGAGGGGGACTTCCAGAAAGAGGAGGAGCCCGCCAGCCCGGACCCTGGACCGCCTCAGCAGGACACCGACCCGGCCTCCCCCACCGTCGCCATGACGCCCGAACCCCAGCCCGTTGCCAGGGGCGACCAAGCTACGCCCAGAGAGATGGAGTACCAGGTACATGTGACTGATGGAGGTGAAAGAGTCCGTGCTGTGTGTGTGTGTGTGTGTGTGTGTGTGTGTGTGTGTGTTATTTGTGTGTGTGTGTGTGTGTATGTGTGTAACACCGTAACGCTTGCTGACACCGTGTCTATGTTCAGGACGGCCGGGAGTTCGGGATCGGAACGCTGGTGTTCGGGAAGCTCCGGGGCTTCTCCTGGTGGCCTGGCAGGATCGTCTCCTGGTGGATGAGCGGGAGGAGCCGCGCCGCAGAAGGCACCCGCTGGGTCATGTGGTTCGGAGACAGCAAGTTCTCCGTGGTGAGTCACCAACCCCCCCTTCCCCCCCCTTCTGCTCTTTGGTTATGACACTGGGAAAGCTGGTTCTAGGAATAAATCCCCCTTATCGTGTACGAAACTAAACAAGTACATTTATCTAAACGTATGCACCCATTTCCTCCTCCACCCCCTCCCTCCTCGTCTCTGTTCTGCTCCTCCCTCCCTTCCCTGTCCTCTCCTTGTCTCCTCATCTCCTCTCCCTCTCCCTGGGCAGGTCTGCGTGGAAAAGCTGATGCCTCTGAGCTCCTTCTCCGCGGCCTTCCACCAGACCACCTACAACAAGCAGCCCATGTACCGGAGGGCCATCTACGAGGCCCTGCAGGTACGCAGCCCCCCCCCCCTCCGCCCTCCGTCCCTCCAGCCAGACTAAGAGCTAGCAGATGTCCTTTTCTGTTGCTCAACAAAGGGATCTCTCGTCGAACGGTTTTCTCCATCTATACAAAGGGTCCAGTGTTTGTTTATGCATGTTAGCCCAAGCAGGGCGCTGCCAAACGTTGAGTTGGGCGTTTATGCGTGTGTCTGTGTGTGTGTGTGTGCGTGTGTGTGTGCGTGTATAGGTGGCGAGTACGCGGGCGGGCCGGCCCCTCCCTTCCTGTGACACAGGGGAAGATGCGGAGGGCCAGGGGGTGGAGCTTCAGACCCGACAGATGATAGAATGGGCCAAGAAGGGCTTCCTGCCCAGCGGACCACAGGGGCTGGACCCTCCAGAGGGTACGCGCTCGCACACACACACACACACGCGCGCGTGCGAACGCACATACGCACTCACACACACGCTCACACTTCACACATACTAACCCACACACACGCACACACACGCGCGAACGCACATACGCACTTACACACGCTCACACTTCACACATGCTAACCACACACACGTCTCACACACACACACACACGCACACGCTTCACACGTCACACATGCAAACCACACACACGTCTCACACGCACGCACGCACACACACACACAAACACACACACACATAAACACACGCACGTTCACATACACAATTTCCTCTTTTCATTCACGTCCGTATCTTTAAACACAGACTGCATTTCCACGCGGCTCTTAGTTTAAATGTGTGTATATGAGTTGAAAGGTTGTGTTTGTGTCCCCCCCCCCCCCCTCAGAGGAAAGAAACCCCTACAAGGAGGTGTATTCCGAGATGTGGGCTGAGCCCGAGGCAGCGTACACTCCGCCCCCCGCCAAGAAACCCCGCAAGAACTCGGTGGAGAAACCCAAGTTCAGAGAGGTCATCGACGAGGGGACTAGGGGTGGGCATGCTCGCACACGCTCACGCCTTTACACACGTCCTAACACACGCCCTTACACACGCCCTAACACACGCCCTTACACACGCGCTGGCCAAAGCCCATCGTTGAAAAGGGTTTGGAGTTTGATCGTTTGTGACATGTTTGGGTCATACTCACTCTAACATCTTTTTTTTAGAGAGACTCATTCACGAGATCAGAAATAAGACCAAGAACATCGAAGGTAAATCTATTTGTTGTCATCTGTGAGGTTATCTTTTTAGGAGAACAGCATATTGTGTAAAATCCTTGAGTTGTGGTTAGCCATGGACTACAGCTTGAAATGCTGTCAATAGCCCCCGTGGGATTTGTAGTTCTGGAAAGTCCCTAGGTGTTTTCAAGTTCTCAAGCCATCCTGTGAGTGTGAGTGGTGTGTTGTGTGGCTCCTCCTGGACAGAGGGTTAATATAGGTGGTTTCCTCTTCCCCCTGTAGATATCTGCATCTCCTGTGGCAGCCTCAACGTGTCGCTGGAGCACCCTCTCTTCATGGGGGCCATGTGTCAGAGCTGCAAGGTACCACACCCAAGCGCCCACACACACACACACACACACACACACACACACACACACACACACACACACACACACACACACACACACACACACACACACACACACACACACACAAACACAAACATGTGCACACACAAACACACACAAATGCCAACACAAACACACTCACTTGCTGACACGCACACACACACACACACACACAAAACACAAAACACACAAGGACAAAACACACCTTGCCACAAGTATGCGGCGAGTGTTTCTTTTCAAAATCCCGACGGCAGCAGAGCGCGAGCGGCTCGCTGATCCAGGGCGCTGGTTTGTCGTCCCCGTGCAGAACTGTTTCCTGGAATGTGCCTACCAATACGACGACGACGGCTACCAGTCCTACTGCACCATCTGCTGCGGGGGGCGGGAGGTGCTCATGTGTGGGAACAGCAACTGCTGCAGGTGAGAGGGCACCGGAGTATACTGGGGTATACTGGGGTACACTGGGGGTATACTGGAGTGCCCTGGGGTACTCTGGGGTATACCGGAGTACACTGGGGTATACTGGGGTATACTGGCGTACTCTGGGGTACACTGGAGTACACTGGGGTATACTGGGGTACTCTGGGGTACATTGGGGTATATTGGATGATACTGGAGTACACTTGAGTACACTGAAGTATACTGGAGTACACAGGAGTATACCGGGGTATACTGGAGTACACTAGGGAACACTGGATGACAATATAGTACACTGTCTTACAATGGGGCCCATTGGAGCTAATATACAATCCTGTGGAGGAGGCAGAGCCCGTATCCATGCTGCAGTACATTTGGCTTTGATACGATGTAAATAATTTATGCTTGACTAGCCAACATAATGGAAGAGGACTCTGGATGTACTCCAGGTTACAGACTTTAACATCCTTACTGAACAATCCAACAGAATACTTGCACTTTGTGGATTTATTTGAATTCAGGTTTTCTTCTGTGTATGTGTTTTGCTTGTGTGTGTGTGTGTGTGGGTGTGTGTGTGTGTGTGTGTGTGTGTGTGTGTGTGTGTGTTCGCTCAGGTGTTTCTGTGTGGAGTGCGTGGACCTGCTGCTGGGCGTGGGCTCGGCGGCGGCGGCCATCAAAGAAGACCCGTGGAACTGTTTCATGTGCGGCCCCTCTCACACGCACGGGCTGCTACGGCGACGGGACGACTGGCCCGGCCGGCTCCAAGTGTTCTTCGCCAACAACCACGAGCAGGACTTTGTGAGTGGACAGTGACGGAAGAGAGATGGAGAGAAAGAGAGAGAGAGAGATAGAGAGAGAGAGAGAGAGAGAGAGAGAGAGAGAGAGAGAGAGAGAGAGAGAGAGAGACAGAGAGACAGAGAGACAGAGAGAGAGAGAGAGAGAGAGAGAGAGAAAGAGAGAGAGACATCATGTGTTTTCCTGCTGACGTCTCCTCTCCCTGTTCCCCACCCAGGAGCCCACTAAGTTGTATCCTCCAGTGGCGGCTGAGAAAAGGCAGCCAATAAGAGTCCTCTCGCTGTTTGACGGCATCGCCACAGGTGTGTGTGTGTGTGTGTGTGTGTGTGTGTGTGTGTGTGTGTGTAGGTTACACCACATCAGGGATTTTCTTAACTCTAGATGCCAATAACATTGTGTGTGTCTGTGTGTCTGTCTGTGTGTACGTGTCTGTCTGTGTCTATGTGTGTGTCTGTGTGTATGTGTCTGTCTGTGTCTGTCTGTGTGTGTGTGTGTGTGTGTGTGTGTGTGTGTGTGTGTTTGTGTGTGTGTGTGTGTGTGTGTGTGTGTGTGTGTGTGTGCGGGTGTGCGGGTGTGCAGGCCTGCTGGTGCTCCGGGACCTGGGGATTCAGATCGAGCGCTACGTGGCCTCCGAGGTGTGTGAGGACTCCATCACCGTGGGCATCGTGCGCCACGAGGGCCGCATCATGTACGTGGGCGACATCCGCAACGTCACGCGCAAACACGTGAGTGCCCACACACACACACACCGCCTCTGCTTCCCCTTCTCTCTCTGCCCTCACTCTCTCTCTCTCGCACCTACCCCCTCTCTCTCCCCCCACTCTCTCCCTCTCTCTCCCACCTACCCCCTCTCTCTGAGGCCTCTGAGAGTGGTTCAAAGGCAGCCTCGGCCACAGGCACCTTGGTTGTTGTGGTTGTTGTCGGGCTGCGTTGAGGGCTTTGGAGTGGGACGCTCTCCGGAGAGGAGGGCCCTCGTTGTGCGGCGCCGGCGATGGGCCTAATTATTGTGGTCATTAATAATTCAGCAGCCTCCTTGATTGGCTGATTCCATTAGTGGCTTGTGTATGTGTCCCTGTGTGACTGGATGGAGTCTTTAATCGTATTTGTGTTTACGTGTGTGGTTTATTGTATGTGCACGGCGTGTTAGAATGCGTCCTTGTCTTTGTGTGCACGTGTGTGTGTGTATGTGTGTGTGTGTGCCGCTTTTTGAACGTGTGTCACTAGTGTTGGAGGTCTGTAGGTAGTGTGTCGTAGCTTCGTTTGGATTCGTCCTGCCGGGTTTCGTTCACGGGGCTCCCCTGAAAGCGGGGCCAGTGTCTCATAGTGTGTGTGGAAGACAATCGGTCTTTGAATGAATACAAGAACAAGTTCAGGTCACACACCCTCGCACGGTATTTCATTCATTGTCTGAGCGCTCCTTCCCTCTTTGACCTCCACGTTCAAGCTGCTATGTGTGTGTCTGATGTCGGCTCGGCTGCGGTCCGACCCTCCGTAGAGGCAGGGAGGAGGCTGCCATGACGCTAACCCTCTGTCCGTGTCTCAGATCCAGGAATGGGGCCCGTTTGACCTGGTGATCGGAGGAAGCCCCTGCAACGACCTCTCCATCGTGAACCCTGCACGGAAGGGCCTGTTCGGTGAGTGAGGGCTTGAGCGCGAGTGTGTGTTAGTGTCTGTGTGTGTGTGTATGTGTGTGTGTGTGTGTGTGTGTGTGTGTGTGTGTGTGTGTGCATGTGTTTGTTAGTGTTACTCTGTCTGTTGGTGTGTGTGCTTGTGTGCGTTAGTGTGTCTGTGTATGTGCGCGCGCGTTTGTGCGCGCGCGTGTGTGTTAGTACGTGTTTTAGTGGTGTGTGTTAGTGTGACTGTTACTGTGTGTGTGTGACCTTATGGTTTACACATTCCTTTGTGTTATCTAACGTGGCCTAACCCCCCCCCCCCCCCCTCACACACACTAACGCCCACACACCTTCCCAGAGGGCACGGGGAGACTGTTCTTTGAGTTCTACCGGCTGCTCCACGAGGCGCGGCCCAAGCCGGGGGACGAGAGGCCTTTCTTCTGGCTGTTTGAGAACGTGGTGGCCATGGGGGTCAGCGACAAGCGGGACATCTCCCGCTTCCTGGAGGTAGGCCACGCACACTCACACACACGGGCACACACACACACAAGCACACACACACATGCATACACCCACTCACGAACACAGGCACACACGCAAGCACAGGGATACACACGCAGCGTTGGGCCCGTTGCTTACAAATAGTCCTATATTTGTCATGGCTTTTCCAAAAGGGTGGTTCTTCTGTAAACTAGGACCAAAGGTATACAACACAGACACGGCGGCTCTGTGGTTAGCCCTGTTGCCTCACAGCAAGAAGGTCCTGGGTTTAAACCCCCACCTCAGCCAACGGTCTTTCCGTGTGGGGTTTGCCTGTCCTCCCCGTGTAAATATGTCACCCTGTTATCACTCGGACAGTTGTGTTTGATGGCTGTCGGCCCATCTGTTGTTTGTTGGTCAAATGGCAACCAGTTTGTGTAAAGGGCTTTGAGGATCCACAAAAGTGCTAGAGACTAAATGAAATGAATGATTAGTATTATCTCCTCTGCCACCGTGGCAAGTCTCCATAGAAACCAGGGTGTCCCAAGAGACAGCCATCAAATCCGAAAGAAAATACACTAAGAAATACGATTCCCCCCCCCTTTTTTCTACCATTGACTTTCGCAACGTGCTCTTGACAGGGTTCTCTCCCTTCAGAGAGGGGGCCGTCCCCGTTTGGGAGGTTCGTCTCGGGTCACATCATCTCGTGCGACTGACAGTTCGACAGAGACTCTTTGAGTGCCTGCTTTGTTTGAAGCCTTTTTCTTCTTTTTTTCCCTCACCGGTGACTCTGCTGTCCTCTTGTGGCTAAAAGATGCCATGCGTTTTGACCCAAAATAAAAATGGCTACTGGCCACAAGTTTATAATAACTTGGCTTAAGATGATTTATTTTATCCAATGGCAGCACAATATGTACGATGATAAAGAACCCCCCCTCCAAACCTTAAACCCCCCCTCCTCTCCTCCTGCAGTGTAACCCGGTGATGATCGACGCCAAAGAAGTCTCAGCGGCCCATCGCGCTCGCTACTTCTGGGGGAACCTCCCCGGCATGGGCAGGTCAGGAACACACACGTACATGAACACACACGCACACACACACACACACACACACACACACACATACACACACACACACACATGCATGCATGAACACACACACACACACATGTATATGAACACACAGACACGCACACACACACGCACACGTGCATGAACACGCACACACTTAAAGTACAGGGGCCCCGCTCTCATCCACCCCCGCCGTCCCGTGTCTCCGCAGGCCTCTCACGGCGATGGTGAACGACAGGCTGGACCTACAGAACTGTCTGGAGCACGGCCGCACCGCCAGGGTACGTCTGTGTGTGTGTGTGTGTGTGTGTGTGTGTGTGTGTGTGTGCGCCTACGTCGGCCTCCGTATTTGTTTTCGTGGGGACACTCTTAGGACCAGGCGTGCTGGGCGAGCGACAGACTCACAGCCTAATCCGATTTGTTTGACCATGTCACCACCTGGCTAGCCGATCGGCCGTGATCCCTGTAAGAAGATACACTCTGTAAATAAACTTGTGGTGGTCAGGTGACTAGACGGGTTGTGGAAGGCCATGGCTGTGATTTTTTTTAATTTTTCTAATAAGGTTGTGAGGGTTTTAGTCGGTGCTGATTTGGGTCTCTGTGTATGTTTCTGTTGCTGGGTGTGTGTGTGTGTGTTTGTATGTGCGGACGTGTTACAGTTTGAGAAGTTGCGTACGATAACAACGCGCTCTAACTCTGTGAAGCAGGGGAAAGACCAGCATTTTCCTGTTTACATGGACAACAAGGAGGACGTATTGTGGTGTACGGAGATGGAGAGGTACAACAGTGTGTGTGTGTTTGTGTGTGTGTGTGTGTGTGTCTGTGTCTCTCTCTATATGTGTGTATGTCTCTCTGTGTCTGAATGTGTGTGTGAGTGTGTCTGTGTGTCTGTGTCTGGGTGTTTTTGTCTCCCCGTGTCTGTATGCGTATGTGTGTGTGTCTGTGTGTTTATCTCTCTGTGTATGTGTGTGCTTGTGACTGTCTGTGTGCTTGTGTTTTTGCGTGTGTTTGAATGTCAGTTTTTTTTTTGTGTTTGTCTATGTGTGTCTTTTTGTGTGGGTCACACTGCAGATGTCTGTGTCAGCATTTCTTCGTTTGTCTCTCTCTGTCTGTGGTTCGGACCACAGCTAGGTACCATTCGACTGTTGCGATCAACCGATGCAGGGTTCTGACCCGGTCTCTCTTGTCATTCACCTCGGCAGCATGAGACCCAATCGTCTGACCTTTGACCTTTGCCCTCTGTGTCCCAGGGTGTTCGGCTTCCCGGTCCACTACACGGACGTGTCCAACATGAGCCGCCTGGCGCGCCAGAGGCTGCTGGGACGGTCCTGGAGCGTGCCCGTCATCCGGCACCTCTTTGCCCCCCTCAAGGAGTACTTTGCCTGCAAATAGAGAACACACACACACACACACACACACACACACACACACACACACTCGCACACACACAGACACACACACACACACATACACACACACACGTCAATTGGTCAACAGAGTTTTATTTGCATCCACACGTCGAACGAAATACTGTACATCAGACATCTTCTGTAAGGGAGTGTCCCTCACACCACTGCCCCTCCCCCCTACCCCCGTCTCCACCTTCGCCCGACCCACCCCCCCCCCCCCCCTTTGCCGGCCACCTGCTGCACCTTCGACCAGCTCCCAGCCTGGTGCTAACCAATGGAAACACTCACACATCTCTCTGGTGCAGGGCGACGTCCTATGTTTTTATACACACACATGTGCTGTGGTTCTCTGCAAACTAGTCTTCAAGCTCGGCAGTGCTGTAGTTCAAACGGACGCTAAGCTACTGTTGAATCTGACACAGACTCACACACACACGCACACACACACACACCCACACACGAACGCGTTGTCACATTCAACCGGGTTTAGTATTTTCACAGACACACTAAACCGTTGCGGGCGATCTTGGTACTGTAGGACAGCGCGGGAACGGCTGGCACAGCACGAACGACAACAATCAAAGCTAACAGTGCCTGTCAGCGAGTGCTACTCTTAACACAAATGGTGCAAAAGAAACAACACCAAAACATCTACTTCAACAGTGTAGGGGTCTCCGTGCTCAGCGGTGGCTAGCCCACGGTGCTCACTGAACAATACAGAACTCCTCTTTGTTTTTCTTTTCTTTCCTTTCTTTGGGTAGTTTTTCTTCCGAGTTCCCTCCGGTGCTTCTTACGCGCCCTGACATTCCAGGGCAGGAACAGACCCTCCCTAAGGGGGAGGGGGGGGGGGCGGCCTCCACAGACCAGCCTGGCATAGGGCTCTGCGACCGTCTCCCAGCTAGCAGACACTCACCACGCGCATACATGCCTACACACACACACACACACACACACACGCACACACACGCACACACACACACGCACACGCACACACGCACACACACACACACACACACACACACACACCATAGCACACGGGCGGTAAACCAGCAGGGTCTCAGCTCTCTCCATCAGGTTTACTCCACGTTCTACAACGTTCAGGTGTTTTTTGAAGTACAACTTAATTTTCTACAGCGCCGTGCCAGGGTCCAGCGCACACACACACCCACGCTCACCTCGCAACCAGCCCCCCCTTGCCCCCCCCGCCCTCGGACGCACACACAAACACACGCACACTCATACACACACTGTGCTATCGCCGGGCTTCTGTCTCAGAATTCCCATGGTGCTGCTGGGTGTGACATCAACACCACCCCGCCCCCTGCTTCAATAGGTGCTCGCCCCGCCCCCCATCCCCCTCCCAGGTGGTGCTGCATGTCAATGTAATCTCAGATTCCTCGTTAGAATAGGGAATAATAATAATAATAATAATCTGTCTTTTGTGTGTGTATGTGTGTGTGTATGTGTGTGTGTGTGTGTGTGTGTGTGTGTGTGTGTGTGTGTGTGTGTGTGTGTGTGTGTGTGAGTGTTTCTGTTTACACTTACCACACACAAACTCTTCTTGGCTGACGGTGAACATAC
>JAVQJS010103825.1:0-14061 GCA_036024795.1 Galaxias rostratus | reverse complement strand
TCTGTCTACACATGCGTTTCTATCTTTCTTTCTTTCTTTCTTTCTTTCTTTCTTTCTTTCTTTCTTTCTTTCTTTCTTTCTTTCTTTCTTTCTTTCTTTCTTTCTTTCTTTCTTTCTTTCTGTGAGGCCAGGTTGTAGTTTGTGTATAGCTTTGAGAGTGACAGCGAGATCCATCGTTGTCCTCATCTCTAAAGCTTCCCTCTATTACACAACGTATCTACAAGTGTGGCGATATATTCTATCCTGATATCTCCTTATTGAGCCCTTGCAGTTAAATTAAATAATTTACTTTCTAATCATTCATGGGAAACTGGTGCCTTTTACACCAGTCAGCAGATGATCAGACTATCCTCCAAGATAAGATAGGGATGTCCTGAACCACACACTCGCTCTTAGTTTCCGCTAAGATGTTTAATCTATAACTCTTTCTACCACTCACTTTTTGAAATAAGGTAGTGAAAAATAGGTTAAGATAATAATCTTTTGTAATGTGCATGCATGATACCCTACAATTTCTTGCATTATTGTTGTCCAGTTATATTTTAAGATAGCTATGTAAAATTAAACTACTGTGGGGGTATAAGTGGCTAATTCATACCATTGGATTATTGATTCATACTTGACAATATGGCAAAATACTAAAAAGCTCTTGGAGAGTATTGCATTACTCTTTAGAGTTTAACCATCTGAAAAGGAGAGAAAATACAACCGATCAATAAATGGGGCATGAAAGTTTGTCAACAGTTTCACCAGCCTTTCCAACAGCTCTTTTACAGCCTGTTGTTAGACTTCACTCAGAGCATGGCATCTTTGACAAGTTATTTATTAGCGTAATATATCTTTTATACTGGCTGTTACACAAGCAGCAACAGGATGAGAGGGAGAGCGCGGCTTTAAGGGAGAAAGCTTTCCATCTAACGTCCTTTTAAAGTAGCATTTGATTTTTTAAAGGATGTGTCTGGCCTATTAAGCAACTTACAAAAGAAGGCCATCTCCTTGATTGATGAATGGTTGCCATGGTTTTTCTTTTTTATAATTGGGGAAACTATGTTCAATAGGGATAGAAAGGACAAGACAGCTATGTTCTCCTTGAGCCCATGTTGTCACACTATGTGGGATAAGATGATAAATCTGAGTTTGAGTAATACAACAATAAGTTATGCTGAGTATAAAATTGTTGTTGTCGTATTCCTATTCATAAATTGAAATCACACAAACAGTTGCTCAACTGAGTAATTTGAACAACATTGATTTATTTATCAACAGTTTTATGAACTTTGCAATTACAAAAGGAATAATAGTGATAACTGTAGAATTTTTTTTAAATGTATACTCTATATATTATACACCAGCATTGTTAATTTGAAAGGGCATTTTAGTAAAAACTAAATATATATTCTATGGAAAAATAGAAGACAGGAAACAAAAGTCACATTTAGCGATATAAGATGTTGTGAATTTAATGTTTTGAAAAGAGGGAAAGAGTGTCAATCTGTTTTTTAATGTCAATCTGATAAGCAATGTTAAAATATTAAATTATTGGTAAATTTATTTGTATATTGATGGTTTGTTATTTATACATTTCAAATCAGTAAAAGAAATGTGTGATATACAAAGGGAATGTGAAGGAGAGCTGCCTAAAAAGTACAATCCCTTCAGGTCCTTGAACAGTGGCCTTCTCCAGACAGCACATAATGAGATTTGCAGCACTGTAGTATTCAAAACCTCAAGCAATGTATCTAAGTTCAGAACATTCTAAATACATGCTCCTACACACACACACACACACACACACACACACACACACACACACATCAAGAATACTTGCTAGTACACACAGACACTATCATGATCAGACCAGGAATACAATTATTATGTTGTATGGTGTCTCTTCTTAGTAACACATGCCTTTTTCACCGAAAATTTTTAAAGAAATCAATTACAAACCGCAGGCTGTCGGCCCTCTCTAATTAATGCTTGAACATGAGACAAGACAGATGCATATCAAATTCATTTGAACATTTAGTTCAGTACTTCTTGAATTTGGCTCACTGTGTCAAAACTCAACACAAACCACATAACATTAAAACACTTAGAGACAAACATCTCACTTCAATGTAAAATCTTAACTATGCAAACATAATCGAACAATCTTTTTGCAAAATTGTATTTTTGTCACAAATGATAAGCACATGCACCATCTGAATAACCCGTTCAAAGCAGCAAACATATGCTGATATGCGTAGTACAAAACACTGCTGGCTTTACTCCTTTGCATTAGAATTTTCTCACATTCTTCTGTGAAATATTGTTTGAGTGCAGTACATCTACTACTCAACTACTACAATAGAAAGCCCCACTGTAAAATTACACTGCAATCGCAAAATTATATATCGTCATGTATGGGATTGTAAGGGATGGGGTGGATGCTGTTGTTTGCCGATGTATTGAATATGGCCAGTTCCTGCTCTTGCTCTTGGGTAGGCAGACATTTCACTCTTAAGATGTTGTCTGGCAATTCTGTACAAAATGCCAGAATATAATTGGATTGGTTTGTTATTCTTTACATTCTGCACTGTAATATTGTGCACATTACTGTAACCTCAAAACTTATTACACATACTTCACAAAACTATACCTTTTTTTTGGTTCAATGAGTAGCAAATATGTATTATTGTAAGACTTCACAGTATTCTACTGTGATGCAGAATGAAGTGGAACAATGACATATGTACAGCCCACTTTAGTGTAGAAATGTACTGTAAGATATGCCTGTTCTCCAGTCTAAAAGTTTGTGTTACAAGCGGATGCTGCCGTCCAGTGACTAAGATTGGGCTGGTCTCTACCCAACCTCCCTCATTGTTAGGCCATGATGTAGGAAAGTAGCCATGTTGTCAGAAAGACAGTATGTCTCCATCTTTGTCCTTATCTTGCTCCTTCTCCTCCTGATTCTCTCTGTCTTCCTCTTCCTCCACATCTTCCACTCGCTGTCACTGTCTCCATGTGTGCAATGTTTACTTGGAACAGAAGAAGAAGCGTGTGCCGTGTTTTGCAATGTGTGTTTACAGAATTGTAAACAAAGTGCCAAGCTGATAAATGTCTAGGCCTACCTTTGTTTTGGTAGTATAACTGCCTTGGTTGACGGTTTGGTTACATAAATTAAAGACGCTTTTGTCTGAGCATTCACTTTAAGTCTTTAAGAAATCGAGAAATATATATAAATATTTAAATGAGTGATCATATTCCATCAGTGCCTTAAATACAGGCAAACCCACCTTCATATGAACTATCTAATAGTTGTGTATCACTTGTCTAATGGAAGTCATGTGACTCTATCGTAAACTACTTTAAAGGGTGTTAAAATTGTTAATGTTGTGTTCATGCAGCACACATTCATAGTCTAAGACAGACAGAAATGGTATTAGCGCCAATTTTGATCAATTAAAGAAAGTAGAACCATCTAAATTTGCCCCTGCAATCACTCCTTTCAAGAGAAGTATTTCAGGAGAACCATTTTCAGTTTTTTACCCTAAAACTTATATGTGCACGCAATCGCAGAGTAACGTTATGCATATCTGTGCAAACATCAGAATCTAATGATCAAATGTAGAGAATCCTTTGGAAACAGGGTAGAGAATGCAGCTCTGAAGAGTTTCTACCTTGGCATTTGGTTACCGCTAAGTCCAGTTGGTGTTGGCTGACACCTTCCAACTGCTCTTTAGAAAACTACTCTGATCACCACTGTTGGCTGCCCTGCGACCCTGTCTGCACTCAAATCTGTCAACTCTCAGACCTCCCTAAGGCACCGCCCCACTTCCATCCAATCTAGTAACTGCGTAGAGATGGTAAAACCTGAAGGGTTCAAACGGACCACAACCAGTTCTAAAAACCAGGTAAATCACAGAGGGAGAGCAAATTTGGAAGCAAGTGCTTGACAATGGCTGCGATTCATACCACTGGACTGCCAATAGATTAGGCCTATGTTAACAATTAGGTTCTTCAATTCAATTGTGAACTAATGGGTGTGTCCTGACTCACACTTCTTCCTGGTTCCTCAGAGAGCTCCCTAGCTGATACCAGACACTGTTATGTTGTCGTGACTAAAGAATGGAATATCTGTGGCAGGAATTGCAAGAAAGGGTTCCTACCCTGGAGTTTCTTGATCGAAGGCTGCACTTCTATAGATACTATTACTATAGTATCTTCTTACATGGGTGGCCACCTGACTTAGACCTGTAACTTAGAATCCCGTACCCAAGGTATCAGGGTGCCTTTAAGACCCACAGCTCCTATCTGAAATGAACACGTTTGTCCACGCTGACATCAGGAATTATCGTTATCTCAAAACAGATAAGCCACAAACAAACAAGACAGCAGCTTACAACACAACTGAGCAAAAATAAAAATGTGTTTTATTTTCACGGTTTTAATTTTAATTTCAACGGTTAAAGTACCGGACTACCATTCAACTACTATCTACCCAAATATTCCTTACATTCAATCTCCCTTGAAAGTAGTTGGACTGGTAGGATACAAACTGTTGATCTCTGTCACTCAAGGTTATCTGAAATAAGGCATGAGGCAATATGACTCTATATGCTGCAAAATCTCTAAAGTGAGATAATGTTTGTCTCTCAACACCACGGAAAAAAGTTATCCCATGGTATCATTCTTCAAAGCCAAGCTATCGCAATGTACTTTATTCAGACATTAAAGAGATTAAATTCTTCTAAGAAATAAAAATGTTTGCACCTCTCACTATTTGTTGCACTGCTTTCCAGTACATGTAAAAACGTCATTGGTTGCTTTGAAAGCAGACATGGCTATGCCCCATAATTACATATCATATTATTGGGCCTGATAAGGAGATTCATAGCCTCAGATCAGCTGATAAACCTT
This sequence comes from Galaxias rostratus, assembly GCA_036024795.1. Lineage (NCBI taxonomy): Eukaryota > Metazoa > Chordata > Actinopteri > Galaxiiformes > Galaxiidae > Galaxias > Galaxias rostratus. Next base: position 9,162 of record JAVQJS010103825.1, on the reverse strand, counting down.
GATAGAAACAAGCCAGATTGAATGATAAACAGGTGGACTCACAAAGCAAAAATATTGTCTCGAAAAAGAAATTATGACTCATATCAATGTTAGGATGATACAAACAACATTACGTATTCCAAAGATAGTTTTACAATATTGTCCACCCAAACTGTAATGATCAAGTAGCTTTGAAGATGCTTTGAAGTTGAAATTCCTTGAAAAATGGGCCACACACAGTGGACAACTAAGACTGATATCTTGTCACCACCTAAATCCATCCATCCACTTGCATTTCCATTCATAAGATGACATTTACATGAGGAACTTTGTCCTATTCTTGAATGAGGCATTATCACGTGTTTGTTTATATTTGCTGCGTGTGACAACATTTAGTTTAGCTTCCCTTAAGTGATCAGTGTCTATCTTTAACCCTGGCCTGCAATGTCACGCACAATACAAATAAATTACATTGACAACTCACACTTGTGTCATCTGCTTATATATTTAGGTTGTTCCTAGTTTAAACAGACACCTTATGAAGATTTGTGATATCATTGTCCTCAATGGGGATTGTATTGACAGGACAGCTACACCTTGTGGGGGACCTTAGTCACTACATGCACTTTTGTGTTATGGGTTTGTGGCTATGGTAGGAGAGGAGTGTGTGTCATATCCTTAGTGCACCTCTTCCGAAGTATCACGAGAATGTGGTCAAATAGATTTTTGGATGGAAAATAAATTGACAGCAACACATTTATACATATTTAGATTATTTATGTGTATATTATATTTAAGAGATATACATTACTATTTACATAATGCATGTTTGTCAGAAAATACAACTAATATACATATCACAACTATGAAGACAAGAAATAAAAATGGTCAAGTCAGTGCTCTGCTGAAAATCAGGAAGTGAATGGAGCATGTAGCCTCTAAAAGATGGAAACATTTCATAATCATTGCATTACATTTATATTTTATGTATGTTTTTTGAAGGATGCGTTTGAGATAATAGGTTGGAAGCGGTTTCCACAACACAATGTGCAAAGTAGTGTTGCTGAATAACTAAGTGTATTGCCAACAACTCTCAAAGGGGAAGCAAGGTTGAGGCAAAATATTATATCAAACATCACACAAGTTCAACACTATTCTCATCAACCATTTAAAGGAGATAAGTTATATATTTATGTACATATAAAAAAGAAATGACTACCCCTCAAAAAAAGAGAGGAACCTGTCAAGTTGTGCTCATAAAGATAGCCATGCAACGTCAGCAATCACTACAGATTATCTGAGATTATTTTGAAGATTGCTTACATTTCATCAAATATGTATCAGGTAAAATGTTGAATAATATGATGCAGGAATTTTAAAACATTCTCTCTATATAGATAAATATATACATGTACAGTATATACTCTCTTTTTCACAATCACCCTGCCCATACAGCAAATACACTTTGGAATTGCATGGCATTTGGAGGTAATTTCTTTTAAAATCCATATTATCCTATTTTGATTTTGGAAAATACAAAAATACTTCCAAATCCAAGAAATAAAACACCACCTCGCACTTTTTTTGTTTATGTGTTTAAGCTATCTCTAAATATAATCTAACAAATACAGTATATTATTTATTCTTGTAAGACGTTCATTATACTCAAAAGAAAAAAATATACAACTTTACAATACATTCTAAAGAGAAACATGATCATGGGATGGTCGTTTGCAACAAATGTGGGTGACGGAGGCAGGTCTTGGTATGCGGTGAAACAGGGCTGCTGTCCTTGTTTTTCAGGAGGTAGGGAGCCTTAAAGAAATGGGCTCAAGGGTGTACTGTGAAGGCCAACAGTTCCTCTGAGTGAATGTTGTTGAGGGAGCGCAGCTCCGGCAGCTTGAGCAGCAGCTTAGTGAAGGTGGCTGCCTCGCCGGCGTGATTCTTATTGATGAGGTTGCGGAGCGCTTGTATCAGTTCGTCCTGCAGGGTCTCCACTGAGCTTAAGTTATGAATACTGGTACGATCTGGGAAAAAACACAGAACAAATCTAGTTTTGTAACGACAGTCAAATTGCGATGAAACAAAGAAGTAAAGATTAGAGGAATCATAGGATCTTAGGACATGACACTTAAAGAGGCTAACGCTGACTACAAAGGTTGACAAACATATGGCCGACAACATACAATTCCAATTATATTTGGAACAGGGAGATGTTCTTACCGGCTGAAACGAGCACCACAGCGGTGAAAAGGCTCATCTCATCTTGGTCCAGCTGCAGCATAGACAGCTTCTCACTGAACTCACACATGGCGGTGAGAAGGTCACCAGCGCCACACGACCGTAGTGCCTCCAGACTGTAACGCTTGCCACTCAGGAAGGTGACGGTCTGCTCGGCCTTGTCAAACAGCGAGGCAAAGCGCACCATCAGCACCTGGAAAAGACCGGGAAGCAATTGTGATTACAGATTTGCAGGCAAAGGTGTACCAGACAATACGCTCATCTGACTCGGAGGAGACGTAAATAACGTTTCAAGTTTGGAAATTAAGCGTATGCAGTTCTATATTTTTGGTCTGTACAGAATTCCTTGAGAATGGCTGCCGTTGCCACTGAAATTGTGCTGCTTACCTCAAAGGTTCCTGCTTTGAGGAGGCTGACTTGGTCGTGTTCGGAGAGGTCTCGGAAGCCAGGGATCCTTTTAGCAAACTCCACCACCTCCCGCACGGCGGGAGCAAAGCTCATGGAAAACTCCTCCCAGATCTCCTGGTTGGCCTTTTGTGCACCCATGTAAGTTGGGGCATTGGTACGCACCTGAAGTCAGAGAAAACAGCCCCACAGTCAGTCATGGGAGTGGAGAGGATTTTGAATGAGAGCAAAGCGCTAAGAAACCATATTTTACAGCTATACTATTTGTTTCGTCAATGTTACAGTGACCTCATTTGGCTATTTCATTTTTTATTTGTATTAGTCCGGACACTCACCGGAAAATTGTTGTAGGCTGGTCCACTGTAATGGTTAGAGAAGGCTTGCATGCTTCTCTGCTGTTCCCTCTGCTGCTGATGGCTCTGGCTGTGTTCTGGTATGGCACTACCAGAGCCATGTGCCTGCTGCGGTGCCTGCTGGTAAATTATATTTCCCGCCCTGTAAGCATCGTTGGCGGTAGCTTGGTGGCTGTGGTAATGAGCGTGCTGGTGTGATCCAATGGCCACACTGTCGTTCCAGCGGTTCCAGCTCTGCCGCCGCTCCTCCTCCACGTGGCTGTCGTTCCCGGGTTCCCTCCCAACTGGCAAGGGAGTGCCCGCCGGCTGCTTTGTTGACCTCGGCTGCTGCTCAAAGGCCATGGGGTCCTGTCGGGAACTGGCCTCGTCCTCGCCGCTGTCGGAGGAACAGGACGACGCGGAGCTGGAGTTGGTGTCCATGGAGACCACCGACTCAGAGTCCTGAGGAGAGGCCGGGTTGGAGCAAGACGAGGAGGAGGAGGTGGACGAGGAAGAGGACGGACACACGCCATTGGTGAGAGGCGGGCTCTGGCTGCCCTGGAGCATGCTGTGGAGCTGGCTGTTGTTGCTCATCATGTTGTTCATGGCGTTCTGCATCTCCAGGAGCATCCTCTGCTTTTCCCGCTTTGGGATGCGGCCAAACCTGACAGCTGCACCAGGGGAGGGTAACACCTGTTAGTACCCAACGAAGCCAAACAGGCTGCCAAAATATCCTAGAAGATCCATCTGTCCGTCAAACGCGTGCTGGAAATGGCCCAACCCCTACAGGAGTGTGTTCATAAGCCTCGGAGCTCCTCTGTGCAAACTCAGCGATGTCAGAAAGGAGAAGGCCTTACCATCTCGAGACATGCCGACAGCGAGACACTTCTTAAAGCGACACTGCTGGCAGCGGTTGCGGTTGATCCTCATGATGGTGCAGCTGTCCATCTTCAGACACTTCTTGTACTGGATGTTCTGCTGAATGCTCCTCCTGAAGAAACCCTGGGAATGCAGCACATTATAGGTTAAGACAATAATCCTACCAATCATTAGGATTGTGGTTATGGTTGATCCCCCCTCTAAGGTGATTAAAGCACGGCTTTACTTAAGAATATGCTTAAAAGACATCAATGAGCTTTATCGGCAGTGCAGCCTTTAGTGAGCACAGTAGTCTCACCTTGCAGCCCTCACAGGCATGAACTCCGTAGTGGAAGCCAGAGGCTACATCACCACACACCTTGCATAACAGCACCATGCCATTGATCTCTGTAACACACAATACAAAGAACACATTGTCACTGGTTGAAAAGACGTAGAACATGGGTACTGTTTCAAATGCCTTAAAGGGACGGAACTAATTTGTTGCACCAGCCAACGATACTTAGACAGTTCTTTAATTGACCGATCACTGATCTTTGACTTAGCAGTACATAGCAGCTTTATATACAGTCCATTGTCAGAATAGCCTCACTGGCAAGTATTTTCAGACGTTTAACTGTTCCACGTGTCGGAAATGTCTATGGAGTACATGACAACTTGTAAAGCCACTTACTGGTTAGGTTGCTCTTGGCTGAAGAGGGTGAGCGCCCAGCCTTCTCTGTCCCATGGCCACGCTGGTGCTTGGCAGGGGGTGCGATATCGACCACCATACCCACAGCCCTGCTGGGCAGCGAGTGGCGGGGAGGAGAGGAGGAGAGGTAGCCGCCGTTGGAGCTGCCACTCATACAGGACTCTGGGCTGGAGGCGGACCCAGAGGATATATATGCTATCACACCGCCTAGGAACAAAAGCCAGGGAAAGTCACAAGATTAACACGAGTCACATTGCAACATTTTAATAGGTAACTTGTTAGAAAAGGCAAGAATATTTCACCAAAAGACACAGACCCCCTTCAGATAATCGGAATTGAATACTGACTAACATAACTTGTTAAATATATTTAAGCATTTAATTTTCCTCATCCAATTCTGTTGTTTTACGCCAGGGCAGGGATAAAAATATCAACCAGATCAAATTTTACAGGAGGAACTCAAAGAGTATATCAATAAAAGCTTAATACCCTACTATAAAGGTAGTCTACCAACTGGTTGCCCTTGAACTCCCTTCTGTAAAATAAATGTTGCTTGGTTCATTCATACCCAGTGTTCACCTGATTTAACAATTCCATACTTTAGGACTGAATTAGACAGTTGCATATCAAGCCTACATGTGCGCTCCTCTAACTGACTGTTAACGGTCGTCCCCAGGCTGGGTCATGCAGGATCCCTTCATTTGACCAAAAATGTGTAAATAATAATGACATATTGTCAAAGTAGGCCTTATGGGTGTATTATGTTATATATGTTTGGTTCATAATTATGATATCATAATATTTACATTTGGTATAACATGTGCGACAGAAGTGCAAAAAAGTTTAACTTCTTAAAGATAATCCTAATAATAATCTACTTTGGTATTTTACAATTAAAGTCAACAGGATGGCATGACATTTCGGTGTACATCAGGGAATTGTGACTGTCAATAAACTATGGTATATGTTTGGGGCGTATCTAAAAATTAATATTCTATTTATGTCTATAGATATTAATAATTGTTGATTATTTTCCAAATCCATTTATTCCATGCATATTCTATAAAATGTTCTTAATCCCTGCGATTTGTAACCTACAAAATCGAAGTCAGTCTAACCTTAACCCATATTAGATTTTATAGGTCACAAATTGTAGCGATTCAGCACATTTGTTAAACTAAGTAGATGAACATTTTCTCTAGTTCAGTCCGAAAATATGCACAGATTGCACCTTCGTGTAGTTGGTACCCTCCCTCTTGAGTGATAAAACATGGCTAGACAAAGAATTACAAATATGACATTATGGTCCCTTTAACTACACTTCTATTTCCTAACATGCTCACACGTGGATATGTTATGTCACCAAAACTGTACATCGCCGTCTCACATGGACTTGCCCTCAACCCTCGCGACAGGAGAATATGCACATTATGCAATTAAAGCGTCACAGGCTCGTTTCGACCAATCAGCTAGGCGGATGGAAATGGTGTACACAGGGAAACACATGGCTAGGCTACTTGGTCCATGTGAGTAGAGGAGAAGAGGAACACTGTTGTTGTTTCAACCTTCCAATAGCACAGTGGCACTCCTAACCCACATTGATGGGCTTAATCAAAAAAATCATTAGTACTACAAGTGAGAAAGAACTCATCCACGAATGACAGCTTCAAAATACGGATCTGGAGTCCATTCATTCATCGATAACCACCAAGTCACTGCAACAAAGTATCACGTTGTCGAAAGACATTGCAACAAGGTGGCATGTTGACAGACACATGTGATCCCAACATGTACACACATTTGCAGTTGAATATGTATAATTCGTGTTTGTCTTACCTGGTATGGCTGATCCGATTTCTTCAGGCATCTCGGATGGGGATATATTGCAAGAAACCTCCTACTGTTGACTAAATAGGCTACTGTCAGAATGTTGACAGTGTCACGATAGTTTAGCAATATTTAGTCGAATCTAGTTTATGTAACTAAACAATAATCCTTACAATCCAGACAAGGAAAACGATTGTATCAAGCTCGCTACTTTAACTACAGTAAAAAATAAAATAAAAATATATAGTTTTTTTGAACTGCACTGTCTTAAGTAATACACAAGAGAAAGGAAATAATTGTATTCTGGCAGTTTCCTTTTGCATATTCCATTGGATTCTGTAGAGTTGCGGCCGAACAGTTTTTCACTGCAAGTTTAAGTATGCTGAAGAAACTCGTTGTCTGATTGCTCTGTACGGAATGTTCTCAGTAGTGTTGTTGCATGGCCACTCCCCCACGCCTGGAGCTCGAGTCACTTTAACCCAGTGACACACTTTTACAGACCAGAGGAGGAGTTATGTGAGCGTAATCGCCCACTGTTCTCACGTTGCACAGCACAAGGCAACGTGAACACGTTGCACGGTAACAGAACAAACTTTCAGTTCACTGTGATGTCCAGATGAAATTCATTTACATTATTTAGTGCCTAAAACTACATTTAAATGTCTGACAGTGTTTATACAGAAATAATTATCACCAACCAACTAGTTCGTAATGGATGAGTACGCAAGCTCAATTGCTTGCATACCTCATGCAGTCTAATAACAAATTTGGTTACGTTTTGCAGCCTAACCCAGGCAAAATCAAATTATTCCGACTAAAACCATTCAGAGGGCCAATTGTAAAAATATTAACGTTCATTTCTAGTATTCACACACCAGAGTCCTTAGTATTGTGTAGTTATTTGGAATATTGGTATTTGTTATAATACCACAACGAATCCTTTAGTGCATTGCTGCATGTATGTATGTTTGTATATAGGTATGTTGCACTGACATTGTTTAAGTAAATGTAAAATGACATGTTTCCAAGAGAACTTTGGCATAACCAGGTTATACTTATTTGCTTAGATTCTTGTAAAATATGCAATTGGAGGGATTGTCAATATTATATTTGTAAATGGAGCACCAACAATTTAATTCAGAATCAAGATGTTTTAGCCCTGTGTATTCAACAGCAAGTGAAAAAAATATGCCTACATGTAGTCACTTTGTAGATGCTGTATTAAACGTTGTATCGGTTGAGTAAGTCATGTGTTACATTTTTGCATGTGTTTTGTTTTGTTTGGAGGATGACTTAACTGGAAGAATAATGTGTTCATTAAGTCAAATTAAGAAATTGGTCGAATTTTTGTCATTGTCTTTCTTTATTACATTGTTTGTGGAGATAACTTAAGTCAGGAAGCCAAAAATATAACAGACAATAAAGTACTAAAAATCTGAAATAGAAATACACCCCCATAAACGTCACCCAGAGGCCCCCGTTCCCCTCAACACATTCTCTCTCTCTCTCTCTCCCCCTCTACCTCATACACACACACACACACCACACACAGACACACACGCCCGCCTGCCCCACACACACACACACACGCCCGCCTGCCCCACACACACACACACACACACACACACACACTCACTCTCTCAAACCCCCCCTACCCCTGCTGTCCTCTTTAGGCCTATGTGGCGTATCGCTTCGTCCACTGTTTGGCTGTTCTGTCATGCTCTGCTCTGTTAGTTGTGTACTGCGTTGCGATGCTTCCAACCAGGGGGTCAGCTGGATTAAGAAGAACAAGAGACAAAGTGTACTATTAGGAATGTCACATTTCTTTCTGCATTTAGTCTGAAAACCTCACTGTGTTATCTATTATACTGCTCATTATGAATACGGATGAAGTAGAGAAAGCACAGAGGCAGATGTTGAGTGGTAATTAATTGTATTTATCTTTTTAAATAATAAAAAAATAATTATTCCCCCAGAAATGTTTGTTCTTAGATTGCAGGTTAATTCACTGTTTAGAATTCATGTTGTATTTGTAAAGCTCGACGATGGAAGTGTTTAAGGCCAGGCATTTGCGCAGTGAAATTGGAGCGCTTAAAGAAACTCTGGCACATAATCAATTTAGACCAGTATGGGCCCAATACCAATCCTCAACCCCAACTATAACTCTTGGAAATACCTCCAAGACTCACTGTACACAATATTTTTCTATATGGTCGAGAAAGATAACCCATCGACATGGATTAGTGAGAACTGAAGTTCAGCCATTATATACTGTGGCCTCCTTGTCTTCTTGAAAAGCCAATGTGAACATGGGCCCATCCACAACAAAAGCTGTCACACTCCACCTTTTTAAACTCGCAAACAACATAAACACCATAGCCATTTCAATGCATCCACTTAAGGTGGTTAAGGATACAGCAACATTAAGTAGCGTCAATCTTTTCAAGTTCACTGAAATCTTCCAATCATTAACACCGTTTCAATTGCCATATAATTAACCCAAACAACTGAAACCCATTTACCCCAAAATAATCTGAGTTGATAATAGGGGATAAATAAGATGAAAGTTGATCAGTTCTTAGTCTCCACTGGTTAAAGACGACCACTTCACCATTATTGTTTTACTAAACCCAAAAAAGTATTATTACTGACTGAGTAATGGTTCAACTTGTTACCTGGGTTACAGTCTGTGAGGAGGGAGCAGATGGACAGCAGCACCTTGGAGATGGTGAGGGCGGGGCTCCAGTTGTCCTTCAGGATGTCCAGACAGATCACCCCCTGACTGTTGATGTTGCAGTGGTAGATCCT
>JAVQJS010103817.1:0-14827 GCA_036024795.1 Galaxias rostratus | reverse complement strand
GGGGGGGGGGCGGTGGGCCGCGCGGGGACGGGTTTAATGGGGTCCGGGAGCTGGGGGGGGGGGTAGGGGAGCTCTGGGACTGGTTTACAGGGGTCAGGGAGCTGGAGGGTGGGGTAGGGGAGCTCTGGGACTGGTTTACAGGGGTCAGGGAGCTGGAAGGCGGGGTAGGGGAGCTCTGTGCCTGGTACGAAGGGGTGTTGTAGATGGAGGGTGGGGTAGGGGAACTCTGGGCCTGGTACGAGGGTGTAGGAGTGGTGTAGGCGCTCTCAGAGGGCTGGGTTCTAAAGCCAGAATCAGAGCCAGAGAGTGTGGTGGGCTGGGACAGTCTGCCGTCCACCTCTGACTGCTCCCTGCACGGACACACAGAGGAAAATACATTATCAACGTTCATATACGTGATGAGCAATAAGAAATTACCCAATAACAAAATGTACAACAGAGAAGACTTAACGGTACAGGTAAAATAACAGAGAGTGAACCCTATAATAATGTCTGGAGTAATGAACAGAGCGAGTCCAACACCTCTGCCATCAAAGGAGCGAGGCGTTTGCATGCTCTACTCACAGGTCAGTGGCGGGGATGGGGCTGCTGCTGGACAGCGGAGGATTCAGCAGGTCAGGAGTCTGGTGGACCACCTCTCCAGTGGGGCTGAAGGGCACTGGGGGCGAGGGCTGCCCTCCACTGGCAGCTGCTGACCTGGCCACCGACTCCACATAGCTCCTTGGCTCTGCAAGAGCAAAGAAACAGAAGACGAATTTCACAGACACTGTTGACACTGTGTATACATGTATAAGACAATAACTTAAAAAGGACAATCTATGCTCAAGAAGGACGTCTTGCTCAAGACGTCTTGTAGTGTGGTCACAACCCAGTGGGTGCACAGTACTAATCACCATATAAGAATATGACCAAACATGCTAAACCAAAACTAACAGGAACATTTGAGATATTATGTTAACGAATGATGAACTATGTGGATGTAGGCAACTTGAAATGACATAGGGGTGCTTTAAGCATCTTTCTAATGCATTGCTTTGCAGACGCACATTACACCACATACATTATAAGCTTTCCAGCATAATGTATAGGAATTGCAATCCTCCCTTTTGCATGAAGAAAGCAAGCACATTTTTTTTTTGGAGCTCTCTTCTTTGTTGTGGAACCTTGGATCCAGGAGGAGTGATGTGGAATCGGTCCTGGTAGTGGAACAGTGGACAAACTTTTTACCCTTACGAGGCTGTTTGGGGAGGGGCATGGGAGTTTGCCCATCCAGTCTACATGTGTTTTGTGGACTTGGAGAAGGCCTACGGGCGTGTTTCTAGGGGGCCCTGTGGTAGTATGGGGTACCTGGGCCGTTGCTACGAGCTGTTTGGTTCCTATATAACCAGAGTGAGGGTGGTGACCGTATACTCTGCACAAATTGAAATACATTTTCAGTGGGTGTTGGACTCTACCAGGACTCGTCCTCTGTAGGGTGGCTGAGCTCAGCCTTAGGGATGGGGTTAAAAGCTCGGTTATCTGGAGGAAGCTCGGATTTGAGCCGCTGTTCCTTCATGCCGAACTGAGCAAGATGATGCGGTAGGGGCACCTAATTAGGATGCCTCGGGTCACCTCCCATTGGAGGTTTTTCAGGCATGCCCTACTGGTAAGGAGACCCAGAACACGTGGGCGCTAATATGTATAATAACTGTGAGGTATAACATCATATATCTTGTCTGACCTGGGAACGCCTCTACGCTGTTAGTTTCCTACCCTTAGTTTGTGGAAGTGGGGCCTCTGGCAGTGCTCATACCGAGTCCATTATCCCCGTGGCTCCGCCAGCCTCACAGCCCCTCAGTCTACCACCTTTGAAAGGTCTGCTTAAGGTGCCAAAATGTGGTGTTGTCCACTAAACTACATCTCGACGTTGGAACGAGGACTGCTTAAGCTTGGCAAAAGGCCTCGTGGGGACGCACTATAACCTACAAACCGTCTCTACTACTATGATGACGGTAAGAAGCAGAGTCCATTGGGGAATTAACAGGTTGACATCCGATGGGAGTGAATCTGTAATACGGCCTTATCACTGGTTCTTCCTAAACTTTGTTGACCCCCATCTGTAACCTGTCAGAAAGGCTTCCTGGTGGTTCCTGTTGTGACAGAGCCAGCCGTAATGAAAGCCATCTGCTCCCCCTCGCTGTTAACCAGGGAACCCGACAGGAGGCAGCCCTGCTGAGTCTCACGCTGCGTCTCACTGCTGCCTGGCAGGCCAGCCCCGGGAGGGCTCTTATTATGGAATTATTGTCAGGAAACGTCATTGGGCCCCATGCAAAACATGGAAACAGTAAGGGCATGTTTATGATGCTCACACAACGCTAGGTGATGGGTGATGGAGGTCACTACATGGGGGGAGGTGGATGGAGGAGGATCAACGTAGTGGAGGTGACTAGAGGGGGAGAGAACAAACGGTGGAGGTGGCTTTGGGGTTTATGGTCTGCGGACGTTACAGGAGACCGAGAGTGGCTCTTACCTTCCTCACCGTCACAACTCTCATCCTCTGAGAGGCAAGAGGGATTCGACCGGGGAGAAACACAAGGGAAGCCAACCCGTGAGGAGAAAGAGAAGAAAAAGACAAGAGGGCAGGCCAATGAAAGAAGAGAGAGAATAGAGTGCTTCATTCCCTCACGTTGGTGAGTGGGTTGGGAATGTATGTGTATGTGCATGGCACAGTGTGTGTGCGCGCGTGCGGGAAGAACCTAAGCCTCAAAGTAAATGTGAGTGAAGGCTTGATTAAGGTTGCTTGTGTAGCCAGCTTTTTAAACGGATCCCTCATAACCCAAAACGAATATAACAGCACACGATACCTTTAGTTTACAAGACGACCTGAGCTCACTTTCACTCAGAGGGGGGCATACGCGCGTAAAACGGAATTAAGAGGTGGTTGTGAAATATCGTAAAGATATTATATTTATAGTGTGGGAGGGGGGTTGGTCTTGGGGACGTTGACAGGCTGTAGAGGATCTTGTTACTAGCGGGCCTTTTCAGGTAGCGCTCTGTTGCTATGGCCTTAGTCATTTCATTGGGATGGTCTCAGTTTGCTAGCTCTCAAAGGGAGGTAACGATGCTAGGCCACAGTACTATATTGTATTTAATATGAAGCCACAGGATATTATTTAATACGGTGTGGGTTTGTTTTGTTAAGTTGCACTGTTTTGGTCTGTCAGGGACAATTTAAACACAAAAAGTTCAAAGGTTTAGAACATAGTTCAGTATATAACTTAACATGAATTAACTCATTTATTTATAATGAGAATGTGTAGGAACACTATCTTCGACTCGTCGACAGTCTTGCACTTCACAGATCAGCCCCACTCACCTGACCCGCTCTGGTTCAGAAGGATGTCGGCCGGATTGTGGGGTTTCAGGCCCAGGAAGGAGAGAGGAGTCTTTGCCAATCCGGGTGGGGAACGGCCTACATGGAGGGGAACCGGGAAAACCACAAAAGACAAGTGTCACCACACGACGCGGGGTAGGGGGTGTCATCACTACTGTCTTGACAGCCCCTGCATGTGTCTCCATGTCACTGGTTTCAACCGTGGAGGCACAACACAGTGCCTGACCATTTAGGAGTTCTAGGCCGTGACAAATGACTTCAAGTTCTAATCTGCAGCATTCCGGTATGAAACAATTAATTTTTTAAGATGAAACACACTAGAACAGGGCTGTCAAGACATAGACCAAGGGTTTCACAACACAATAAGGCATGGACACAGGGGACAGATGGCAGACAAGGTCACAGAGGCACAGGCAGCAAGTAGGAGGTGTGGGCCCATGCCTTTAATGCTCTTAGGGATGGGACGACATGCAGATGGACCACAGCAACGTCAACACTTTGACAAGCCTCCGTGGGGCGCTGTTGCCCCTTGCTGTCAGCACGGTGCGAGCAAGTTGAATCATGCACATACTGTAAACAAACCTTGGTTGGCCGCAGAGTTTGGGTCAAACTAACTCCACAAAAGCTAGACATCATTTGCTTCAGGTTTAGTACTGAATATTAGCACTTTTAGTTGGACCTCAACTCTGCTCCATAATCACAAACCATACACCGCACACAAAACATTTTTAAACTCAAATAATTCAACATAGAAAAAAGCGTAGGGGTGTCTGCTTTGGGGGGAAAGCTCAGCAAAACCATTGCAAACCTATCTTACACAGGAAAGGAGCACCCTTCGGGTCTCTTTTTCAAATAGGTGAGTTTGTGTTTGTGTCTTTGTGAAAAGGTGCTCATCTACTGCAGCATGCTGCCCTAGCTGTAGCAGTGCATGGGATACATGGTGTCAATGGTGAGGAGGAGGAGGACAGGGGGGTACAGAGTCGATGGTGAAGAGGAGGGGAGAGGGGGGCTTGGTGGTGGAGGGGAGGGAGAGGAGGCTGACCTGGCTGAACAGTGGAACCACAGGGACGTGCATTCTCCACTTACCAAAGAATCCCAACCAATTCTTTGTCACCTAAGAGCACTGGGTGTACATGCTTTAGAACAGTGTAGTGGGTGGGTGGGAGTCAGGGGGGCTGTACAGGGAATAGGTCACTGTCAGGGATCAGCTCTGGTGCCCTGTGAGATGCTGCACCAGGAACAGCTATGGAACATGGTTTACCAATTCAATCATAATTCTCTACTAAATCTCACACTGGTCTTGCCTCCCGAGAATCATCAATACTGCACCTACATATTTGAAGCTCAATAACAGTGCATACACATATTTGCAAAATATTTCTTATGCACAGCTTTGTGTTTTTTTTACTACTGTATTTATTAAACCCTTAGTTTTTTCAAACATACACTACTGTCTTAACTTAACTATATCTGAATTGTATTGTTGATACCCTTCACCTGTGTCTGCCTTAGCTTCTTTATGGTACCCCTTTCAATACCCCTATCTATACATTAGCTCTGCACTTTACTCTGCACTGAACCATGTATTTTCACGACCTGGATCTGTATTTGGTATCTGTGGTACGTGGTACCTGCACCTTGTACTATAACAATAAAGTTGAATCTGAAATGCTGCAGCTAATGTGGCAGTAAATGTGTCTGTGGTTGTGGTTGAGTGTGTGTGTACATCATGTATGTGCATGGTGAGGATCACTGAACCTGAGAGGATGGTAAAAATACTGTGGTCTCTTTTATAAGCAAGTTTGATGGGTGTGTATGGTGGGAGATAGCAGGGGCCTGGGGCTGGGAAGGTACTTGGTGCAGTGGAGTTGGCAGGTGACATATTGGGAGAAAGGAAACAAACTGCTCTTTTTAGAGTCAGCTCCATCCGCCTGTTTGGTGTGTGTGTGTGTGTGTGTGTGTGTGTGTGTGTGTGTGTGTGTGTGTGTGTGTGTGTGTGTGTGTGTGTGTGCGTGCGTGTGTTTGTGAGACAGAGAGAGAAAGAAAAAGAGTGTGTCAGACTTACTAGTATCTTTAAAATATTTATTAGAAGAGAAGGAGAGAGATATAGAGCGAGAGAGTGTGTGTGTGTTTGTGCATGCACGTGTTAAAATGCGGGTGTGTGTGGACTGGCACAGAGTGGGAGGTCAGTGTGAACCTGTTGCTGACTGCAGCACATTCTGAAAGCCCACCGAACCACTGACTACTAGCATTCCTGGGAGGCAAGAGGGAAGTGGAACTCTGTTTGCCTGCCTGCCTGCCTGCCTGCCTGCCTGCCTGCCTGCCTGCCTGCCTGCCTGCCTGCCTGCCTGCCTGCCTGCCTGCCTGCTTGCCTGCCTGCCTGCCTGCCTGCCTACCTGCCTGTCTGCCTGCCTGCCTGCCTGCCTGCCTGCCTGCCTGCCTGCCTGCCTGCCTGCCTGCCTGCCTGCCTGCTCGCCTGCCTGCCTGCCTGCCTGCCTCTCTGCAAGCTGGCCTCTTAAAGACAATGGCTGGCAGTGTGTGACCACCACATACAATATGATCCATATCACACTGCTGATCATCTTATGACTGTGGCCTCCATTTCTCATCAGATGGAAGTAAATGTGCATATCCTATGGGCCATAGATCTTCATTGAGATGTGCACTTCCTTTGGGACATGTATCTACTCAAGGGTACTGCAATTAACTTGAACTTGTTTGCTTCCAAGGTCACAAGTTATGTTTTAAAAAGGAGGAAGAAGAAAAAGGTTACACACCAAGATATTTCAAAGCCACATCGATATGAACACCATCTCATTTAATCAACTTGAACCAGAATGACCAAGACACATTTCCTATACGATGTCTTGCCATTTTCCTTAGAGAAAGAAACCTTCTGCGTAAAAAAATAAATGACATATCCCATATTTTACACCATTCTGTCCATTAACTTCCTTAAATGAAAACAATGTATTTATTACTCTTCCCTAGCGGTCCCTGAGCTCCACAGCGCCCTCTGTCAGCTGAAGGGGGAGGGGGGACACTTACACAAGTTGAAGTAAGGGGTTTGTGGCGACACGGGGAAGGCAGGGGTTATGGGAAACACCTCACCACCAACGACGGCCGTGGGACTGACGGGACCTCCCTCCAGCTCCTCGAAGGCCTCCCTGTAGCTGTGCATGTGTCTCTGAAGAGGGACACAGAGACATCACAGAGTTATTGAACAATGTTACTGTGGATGTTAGAAGGCCTCCCTGTAGCTGTGCCTGTATCTCTGAAGAGACACACAGAGACATCACAGAGTTAATGAACAATGTTACTGTGGATATTAGAAGGCCTCCCGGTAGCTGTGCATGTGTCTCTGAAGAGATACACAGAGACATCACAGAGTTAATGAACAATGTTACTGTGGATGTTAGAAGGCCTCCCGGTAGCTGTGCATGTGTGTCTGAAGAGATACACAGAGACATCACAAAGAATTAACAAAGTTGCTGCGAACGTTAGAAGGTGTCCCTGTCGCTGTGCATGAGTCTCTGAAGAGGAACACGGAAACACATGGAAACATCCCAAAGAATAAACAATGTTACGTTGGAAGTTTTAAGGGAGGTGGGGAGAGTCAGGGTGGAGGGGGGGTTGGGAGGCTACCTCCTTGGGCCGCCCCCCAGGGTTCATGGCGATGGCGTTGACAAACTCCGGCGACACACAGCGCACGGGGGAGCGGACCGAACCGTCCTGGCCGGGGCTTCCGTCACCCTCGCTGATGGCGCGCTGGTGAGGTGGCGCCGAGGGCTCGTCCAATGACGTTCCACGGGACTGGACACCTGACAAGACAATGGGCCAGTCACTCTCCATCCAAAGCACTCTAGGACAGTGCCACTTTATAATTTGACTCTACAATCCATAATGTCAGTGGTTAGGTTAAGACAGCAGATATATCGGAATGTTATCATCACCACTGAGACATTTTTTTTTACCTAATGAAGCTTTGGCTACTGTTAACCTTTAATTAAGCCTTGGCCATTGTTATCCTTTAACGAAACGTTGACCACTGTTAACCTTTAACAAAGCTTGACCTGTACTCAGCCATCTCACTGTCCATTTCTAACACTAAGCCTACAATAAATCACTACAAATGTGTTTGAATGATACTGACAGGACTTCTCTATGTGCATAGAAAGTCACACATTCCTCCTGAGTCAATAATGTCCATGGAATGTTCTAGTAGATTGAGCTCATAGTAACCAAACAGAAACTAATACCAGACCCCAAAAAACTGATTCATGGTTTCTGTCAGTTCTGCTAGACCCTCCCAAAATATGGAAAAACTTGCAGACACACCCAAGTGTCAGAGCTGCACTGTTATGGCAACCATGGGAAAATATTGATGGACTTCTTTTCAATTGTACAGCCGAGCCTGTCCATCTGATAATGGGGTCGCTATGTAGGGTTGATTGTATAAGACATAAATGGCTCATTGTGCAAATAACTGCACATGCTGATTGCTTAGGTGGTTGGTTGTTTTTATATTATTTATTTATCTATTTAACATCATTGAAAATGTCTAATCTTTTTAAACAGCCCTCCAACTGACCATAGCAGTGTCCACCTGCGTTTTATTGCCTTTGTTTTGTAATGCATTCCTCATCGGCCTCCAATGGCTTGGCTTCAAACATGTCACATGTGCATGTTTTGAATTTGGTGTGTGTTTGATAGATCTCTGAGCTGGCCCGTGTAAATAGCATGTAGCCGCTCTCACCCCCACTGGGCTTGGAAGCACGCAAAACAGATGTACCCACGACGCAGTGCTCCACAGCGGAGCACTGTCAAACACCCGGGCCGTTACTCTGGCAACGGCTAATGGTTTCCAGCTGGTGGGCCCAAGATTCCCAGGCCAACGTATTTTTGGATACTTTTGTTTTTCTTCTTCTGTTGCTCGGTCGTTATGAAAGCAGGTCTAGTACAGAATAAAACGTAAACCTTGGAGCCAATATTCTGAAAAAAATAAACCGGGCAGTTGACCTTATTTAACTGAGCAGAGTGGATATACACCATATGTGTGTATTGTATGTCTAAAATGGAGAACTGTTTTTGAAAACGGGGTTATCTAAGGTGAGATTCATGAAATATCACTGCCATTACATAGACAATAAGACATGTAGGAGAGTTATTAATCGATGGTGAATACGGTGAAATCGGTAAAGTGACCTATCTGGCCCCAACGTAAAAATGAATGACTTTGACTAATCCAGTCTGAGATTCATGATTAAGTGAAGCATCAGGCCAATGCATTAACAGTGTACTCAGAATAGAAGCTGCTGTCCACAGTGCAGAGTGCAGACTGTACACATGCAGGCTACTGCTTCAAAAAGAACAATACTGTCTGTTGCCTGGTCTATAGTACATCTACCTCCCGGTGGACAGATAACGCCTGCACAATGTTTCCAAAAAAGGGCCGGCCTTTCTCCTGGCTTCAGTGTTCTTTGTTTGCCTCCCGAATGTTCACGAGAACAGGAGAAGCCTTGAAAGAGACCAGTGTATCTTTTCCTTGGGATTGCCCCACAGCCCCAACGTCTTGTGACATGCTCTCTCTCTCTCTGAGCAGGGGACAGTGGAGCCTTTGTGCTTTTCGTTCTAGTGAAACTTTTAAAGTTACCCAATTGACCCGACGGGCAAGTTCCCTAACCCAGAGACAGAGAAGAATATCGAACCGTCTCTTTTTGCAAACAGGAGATAGGAAAGTTTAGTAGATGAGATGTTAGACAAAGGTGTTTGTCATGTGTTTGTGGGGAGGGAGGAGGGGCGGGGGGGGGCATGCAATGCAAACATTTAGGGAAAGAGAGACAGGTACGGAGCATGGAAATAAACAAAACTTAAAAAAGAGTCACTGCAAACCAAGGGGCACAGAGTCCCATAGCAGAAGAATCACTACAAACCAACTGGCACATAACCCCCCAGCAGAAGAGTCACTACAAACCAACTGGCACACAACCCCCCAGAAAAAGGATGGGAGCGGAGGAACAGACCAGAGAAGAAGAAGGAGCGCGGGGGCACGGACTGAGGAGATATCATGTCCCGGATAATCCCCCGGACACGGGCTGAGTACTCTGGGTGGAACAAGGGCATTATGGGAGGCAGCAGGATGACGAGGGTGACGATGAAGATGATGGAATGAAAAAACAAGCGGACAGACATGGGAACATGATCCACACACAACAGCCCGAGAGAGGAAAACAGACACGTTGGTTTCATAACAAATAAAACAATAATCATGTTTTCTACTTGTAAACTTAACTTGAAATATAATTTCAATTTGTGAAAAAATTTGGTTTACTTTTTTCGTCATGGAAACAAATGTCCTTTAGATTATACTACGTGACACTGATATCAAAGTGAGAGCAGCACTATCGTTAGAGCTCCTAACGGGGTTTCAGCCTCAAGAGAACATACAAAGACTGGCATTTTTTCTTGGGAGGTTAACGGAAGGCTAGGAGAGCTTCTGTTTGTTTTCAAAGGAAAGTTACTTTACAGCTTAGCACTGGCTTTCCATCTCATCTCTGCAGGATGTCGTGAGTGTTTTTTTAGGACGCCTTACTTCCTGTTCTGCACAGAACACTTCCTGTTTGATCAGGTGCAACTGCAGTGTCAACCGCCATCAGATGAGATAGCTTATGTTTTCTTGAATGTGTCATAACTAATTCTTAACGCTGGAGTTTCTATAGGGACAAACGTCGTAGCGCAAAAAGAGCCTGCAATTCTCTTTTCACCACAATAATAGCATGTCCACCACTGTGTGTTTCTTTCAGAGAAAAACCTCTCACCACATGATGTGAGAGTGAATAAGAGATGTTTTCTTTTCTTAAAATTTTGGTTCTATAAAAATACGAAAAAAAATAAAGACCAGCCGTTGGACAGAATGTCTACTCTTTGTAGCTGGTGAAGCGGTAGTGCCAGTAGGTGTGTCTGTCCCATGGGGTAGAGTGTGACTCACAGCCCGGGTCCAGTTCAGAACAGAACACGGCCCTATGGGGAAACGCGGCTTCGGGCACAATGGCTCTATTGTGACCTGACGGGGCCCGTATCAGAGCCACTGGAGCAGCCTCTGGAGCCAGGGAAGGCAGGCTGGTCTCATAAAAGGAGTACAGGCAGGGGTGTGGGGAAGAGGGTGGGTGGTTTTTCCTTTGGACTCAACGAGCGCAACATGCTGTTTCGTTCTGACTGACGGGATGTTGGAGGGGGAGAATTGTGAGCATGTATTTTTATTTGATTAAATATGCCCCCCCCCCCAAAAAAAAAAAAAAAAATATATATATATATATAATAGCTATTGTTTTTATTGTTGTGTCCATAGATGCTGATTTAAAAGGAAACAATTTGCTAGAAAATAAACACATTTATTTGGAGAATTTAGCAGACTAGGGGTCTGGGACTAGTATAACTCACCAGCAACGCGCTGGGCCACTAGGCCTTCGACTTTGAACACTTCGTCTGACTCGAGCTCCCTGGGCTGGGGTGACGCTGACCAGGCACTAGGGCTCCTCTGGGGCTCTTGGGGGTCCATGCTCGATGGGTACGTGTTGATGGGCCTCAGCTGCAGCTGACCCCCTCCCACCGTCCGGACCGGCTCAGACGGGTATGTTTGCTGGTACCCCGACCTCTGGGTGGGTTCTGGAATGGACACGGAGGGCTGGGTGGGGGAAGAGCGCAGGCTGAGGCTGGATGGGGTCTGATAGGAGGGTCGGGTCTGACTCTGGGAGAGGGAGGGCTGCGTGGTCACCACCCCCTCCCCTGTCGGAGCACTCTGGGATTTGGGCACGGCGGGGCGTCCCGGCTCCAGGTCCAGCATCAGAATGTTGAGGGCTTCGATGGACTGCTGGATCTCCTGCTGGGAAGCGCTGGAGCAGACGGGGTACTGGGGCAGGCTGTGGGGGGTGAACTGGAGGCCCTCGGTCAGGGGCTCCTCGGGGACTCCGTACTGTTGCCACACATTTAGGCCCCTCTGCACCGCGTCTCTGCTGCTGGAGCCCCGGGCCGGGGCACGGGGCAGGGCCTTCTGCTCTCCCCCGAACGACTGCGAACGGTACAGGTTGCCGTTGGGGCTGAGGACGTAGCCGTCGGGGGGCGCGGCCAGACCCGAGGACATGCTGCGCGTCACCGCCACGTGGGGGCCTCCGTCCGGGCCGGCCCCGGGGCTGCTGCGTTCCAGATAGGGGACTCCGTTGAGCGCGGCCCCAGGCTGCTCGTAGAGGTGGGCGGGCGTGGCGCGACCCCCGTTGGACGAGGGCGTGGCCAGGCTCTCCACGCTGTGCCCCGTCTCCTGGCTGGCGGGCGGCTCGTCGTCATCCAGGATGTCTGTCTCGCGGTCCACACCGCTGTGGCCGTTGACATGGACCTGGGCCGGCACCAGGTGGAGCATCCCGCCCCCGCCCGCCGGCGAGCCCGGGTAGCCCTGCCGGTGCATGGGGCCCTCCAGGCCGCTCAGCAGCTGCTCCAGCTCCTGCTTCTCCTGGGGGCTGAGGGGCTGGATGGCGGAGCCTGGGTCTGGGGCTGGGGCCGGGGCTGGGCTGGGCTCCGAGGGGGCAGTGAGCCGGGGTGTCTGGCTTAGCAGGGCCACTGTGGCGGCAGAGGGCTCATCAGTGCGGTCAGTCTTGATGGAGGCGGTGGAGTTGCCTGAGTCACTGCTCACAGACAGGGCGTGGTCGACGGGTGGGAGGGCGTGGTCAGCGGGCGGGAGGGCGTGGCCGGCGGTGGCAGCGGGCGGGAGGCCGTTGGCAGTGCCGTCGATAGACTCCTTCTTACGGACCTTAGCGTACAGGCTGCCGTCCAGAGGACCCTGCGTGTGAATGACGTCTGGGGAGGCAAACCAGAAGCACAGAACCTCATCAGTAAACATCCAACCAAAAACCACCAACGCATTCACAACGCATAATCACACGTACGCACATATGAGAAGATTGAGCAGCAAATAATGTGAAAGACATCTACAATAGGAAGACAGGGAAAGCTAAACGACAGAGTACTGAGGGGAAAGCCATGAAGCCAGAGGCCGGTCCAGTTCTGCCTGGCACTCTGAGGGCAGTGGTACATGCCATGGAAAAAACCCTGAATCCCAGCAGCCACCCTGCCTGCCCGCCTGCCTGCGTTCCTGCCTGCCTGCCTGCCTGCCATCCACTTCCTGCCAGCCACGGCCTTAATCACTACCATCTGAGCAACACTACACTTTATTTGATTCTTTATTACATATCATTAAGTGGCAGCAAAAATATTGCAGTGCTGTGATTAGTAAAGTTTCCTTCCAGTTGTTATACACCTGACGCATATTAATAAGTATATTAAAGTATAACAAAAGGACACATACGCACACAGACAAGAATGCAAACACACACATACACACAGCCACACACCCACACAGCAGCAGCAGGCAGTAGGATGGGAGCATGGGAAATATGAGGTGTAGGGAGCCTGCTTCAGGAGCACTGAGTCATGGCTGGAAAAACAGCCTCACCACGGGCTGGAGGCATTTCCTGTTCCCCTGGAAGCAAAACAAAACATTTCCTACGCACATAGAGAAACAGCCTGGAAATCTCCAAGAAAAGCAGCCTGAACAGTCTGAAAATACTAAGCCTTATGGACATGCAAGTCTCACACACACATACCACAACAGCACTACTAAACTACTAAAAACACATCCACATGAACTATTGATTCATTTGGTCAATCAATATTTACCTTACTTAATCTGACAAAGCAGCGCCGACACTCTTTTGCCCAATGTGCCCCGTTATAGAGCCAGCCCTGCAGGGGGGCAGAGATCACCTGAACTTCAATCTGATTTTAGGAGCAAGCACATGTCCCCTAAATCTCTGAACAAAGATCCAACAGCCCGTGACGATGTACTACCTGTCAAACCTAAACATTGGGATCTGATCCTCAAAACACCACAACTTCTATTAATCCAGATATTTAGGAATGAAAGGACCCGCCAGAGGAGGTTTGATGCAAAGATTAGAAGCGGACAACAAAAACTTAAGTAATCTCAAATATTATATAGCTCTACGCATCAGGTGGCACGGAGATATTCAGGGATACTAAATCTTTTCAATTGACTCTTTTCCAGCACACACACACACACACACACGTCCCCGTTTCACACATCACCCCAGCCACAGGAACAAGCCTGGACATTGATCCTGAAATGAGAGCTGTCTTCTTTCCCTCTATTTCAGCACCTTCTGAACACAGGCTTCTGACCAGCAACAACACATGATAATTCACTCAACACGCCCACCCGCTACACACCCCTGCACGGTGACAACACACTTTCAAACTGCAAACGCAATTCAGTTGAACCAATTGAATAGAACACATCAAACATACTCTTTAAGTAGTAGGTCCTACCTGATGGTCCGGTCCGATTTAGGCCCGGGACAGCCCCAGAGAACAGCCCCTGAGGCACTGCACAATAAAACCAACTAGGAATAATCAGGACGTTCTCCTGGAAAACAATCAGAGCCTACGTCTGCAATAGTCCAACTGTGTTAAGAGTCTAGGACCAGTAGTCTAACTGTGTTGAGAGTCTAGGCCTGCAGTAGCCTAACTGTGTAAAGATCTCAGGTCTGCAGTAGTCTAACTGATGAAAGTCTAAGTCTGCAGTAGCCTAACTGTGTAAAGACCTCAGGTCTGCAGTAGCCTAACTTATGAAAGTCCAGGTCTTCAGTAGTCTAACTGTTTAAGGACTCCATGTCTGCAGTAGTCTAACTGTTCTAAGTCTCCAGGTCTGAAGTGAAGTCTACCCGTTTGGATCCTCCATCTAAGGCGGTGTCTGCGTGTGCTGAGAGATCGTCTGAGAGCTTCCTTCTGCAGTCAAAGTCAAACTGACGCGAGAGCTTGGGTCTCAAGTGAAGTCAGACAGTGTTGAGTCTCTCCTGCTCTGGACTAGTAGCTGGCTAGCTCAGCTACTCAAGAGCAGCCTCTGCTGCAAACAGATCCCATCCAAGCACGCCGCCTCCGTCTGTGTGTTTAAGAGAGGGTGAGTGAGTGTGTGTAAGGGGGTGTGTGTACAGGTCGATGGGGATGAGATGGGCCCCCTCTTCTTGGGCTCAGTTGTGATGGAGTGAAATCATTCTCCTTGTTGAGATGGTGTCACATGGCCACATCTCTCCACCTCCCCCACCCACACACACCCACAGACACACACCCACCCCTACACTGTGAGGAGGGGCAACACTTAGAACGCTGATCCACCTTTCTCACTCTCTCTGCTTCTCTCCCTCTCCCTCTCTCTGCTACAACCTCAGCTACAAACACGCACAGAAATTCGCACAAATTACTTTTATTTGCTACCCCGTGCACACACCCACACACACACACACACACACACACAAACACACACACACGCCAGACAGGCAGCCGCTGACGGCCCTTTGATGGGCCCGTCGGAGATCAGAGAGGACGACG
>JAVQJS010103809.1:0-11303 GCA_036024795.1 Galaxias rostratus | reverse complement strand
ACACACACACACACACACACACACACACACACACACACACACACACACACACACACACACACACACACACACACACACACACGCACACACACACACAAACACTTACCATAACTTATCTTGATGCCCAATTGATATGATATGCAGTTCAGGTAAATATATAATGTTCTTAGCTAAATAAAAGTATCTCATTTAGATTTGTGCAAGGTGTCCCATTACATATTTAACAATTTAGAGTTTCCGGCTACACCATTATAAAAAATGGAATGGTGATGTCAAATCAAAGGTCTCCACTGTGCCTTCTGCTCCTCAAACCAAAACAAAAGGAACACTCTGGCTGTTTAAACCGTTGCCTTAAAAAGTTGTTAACAAGTTGCAAAGTTCTCTGCTATAAATAAATCGATCAGTAAAGTTTTTTTTATCTTCTTCCCAGTAGACTCCTACCTGTAAAGAACTCTGAGGAAAGTGGGATCTCTGCTCCGACCCAGCTGCAGTTCCCAGCCCTCATGCTCCTCAGTTCAACTCACTGCAAACAGCACACGAACTGAAACACAATGTTTATTACTGGTTCTTAGGTCATTAAACTAGGAAGGACTCATGTCGCTGATTTTAACTGGGCACTAAATAAAAAAAACTAATTTTCTTATTCTACCGCCTTGTGTGTGGATGAGGTATCATCAGAAAAGGTATATCGGATTTATCCTGTCAGCTATGAGTGTATCAGAAAGGAGTGTTATCCTACCAGCGATGAGGTGTGAGGGCTTCCTGTTGTCTATCCCGGCCAGGGTAATGATTGACTGGACATAGGTAAGCACACAGGATCCAAGTCCAACGCTCATCAAGTGTCTTACTCTTTCTACTTCCTCTTCCTCAACGTAAGATTCAAGGAGTGCAGCAGGAAAGTAAAGGTATGGTAAAAGATCATCCAAGGTAATGCCGCAAATGAAGTTCATTATATCGAGATCTGAACGACTACCTGAATTCAAAAGGACTAACATGCTGTGACTAGTCAAGAAATGCTGCAGAGAAAATATGGAACCAAAAACAGTCTCTTCATAGGACAAAACCTAATTTATTAGTAAAAATTATATACATTTCATAGCCTTGCTCAAAATGTCCTCCCACCCTCAATAAAACACGATTGTATGTTTAAACATGTATAGTAGCCCTTAATATAAAGGGTGGATCATAATTCTTGACAAAAGTAACAAAAGGTTATCAAAAACAAGTTATATAAAAACATAATGAAAGCACAGCATCGTAAATGAGTGAGCTATGATTTGTGCAAGGAGTGTTGTTGTCAGTGTACGGTCAGATTAACAGATATTCTAGATTAGTTTGACGTGGTATGACGCAAATCTAGTCAAATCTAATGGATTTTGGGACATGACTTGTAGTACACAGAAAGCTAGAGTGACCACTTCGCTAAATAATGTAAAATATTACTAAATCATCCAACAGATACCTTGTTGCACCTTATTGTGTAATACACAAAGAGCTATCCTTAATGTCTAATGTAGAAATATGGGAAGGAAACTATATTTAACAGTGAGGTCCTCAAGAAATGGAATACATGTCTTACAGTCAAGCAAAAAATCAAGGCCCCTGACTTTGGTTTAGTGCTGCTTCCTAAAAAGATCCTGAAGTCTTGTCAATATAGTTCATCAAAGTAAATCACTGGCTTAGACATCTTGCCGGTTCTTGGAAATAACAATCGTTCAATAATTTCTATAAAGTCAGCAGAGCTACTGGGATAAGCTGTTGGACAAGCAAATCCATAACAATTATAATAAAGCAACTTCTTATTGTCCATTCTACTCGCATTTTGTAATAGGAACAACAACTCTTAGGATAAGTTCACTTGTCTTCAAGTTAATTGGTTCAGGTAACAAGTTAAATTAGGTCACTTTATGAGGCAGTAGACAACCCAGCAGCCAAAGACTAGCCAATGACTGGCCCAGTTGAGCTTGGACCAGGTTTGAATGGTGTGGTTAGCTTCATAGCCCTAAATAGACGGAGAAGCAGAGACGTGAAACGTTCAAAAACATGAAACAACATTTTGTGTATCCCCCCCCCCAAAAAAGAGATAAAAAAACAATTTAGTCACTTTATTTTCATTGTTAATATTTTTTAGTTTCCAGAAAACATATGATTTCTGAATGTTCCCTACCTCCTCTGTCGCCATATTGTCAAAGTCACTGTCGAACAAGGAACCCAGATAAGCGAGGTGGAAAATGGCGAGCCCACTGAACACCAGATTAATCCCATAGACCCACAGTGCCTGAAATTTATAGATGTTTAGAATAAAGACAGTACAGTGACAGCACATACACTTGTCTTTGTAAGAAAATGTTAATATGATCAACAATGTTTGTCAAAAACTCAAGACAGGATGAAACATATCATTTAACATCTAATCGCGGAACCTTTGGGTTTGACATGGAATAAAGTTGGTGTGGGTTTGTGGGCATTGTGTGGTTATAATTCAAATACTATAATGTGAATTCTTGATTGTTTATGTACCAGAGGATCATAGGAGCAAGGATAAAAGTTAGAAGTTCACCTTCTTGTGCTGATGGCGGCAGTCTCCTGTGCAGTGCTTGGACATGATGCAGGCACTGAAGATCTCGGAAAGCCTCTTCCTCAGAACTGAAATGTACATCCAAGCATAAAAACATAAATAAAGCAAACACATTTTCTTTATAAATAAACAAATATTATGGCACTGTTGCAAATTGGCAGTAATATTAATACCTTCCCTCTTCTGATCAGTAAACATTACAGATGAAATATGAAATCACTGGTACTTTAAGTGAGAAAGAGATGTTTTTTAAGGGAAGTTTCATTATTAGATGTTTTACCCCCCACCCCCCCACCCTACAACCAGGCTCTAATAGACTCTTATTGGGACACAATGGATCTTTCTTCAGTGGAAGATATTAAAAAGATATTTGAACCGACTGTAGTAGGTCACTGAATGTCAAACAAATTATATATATAGTTTGAAGGTTAGGGGTGGAAGATTTCTGCTTCTGAAACAAGACTATATTTTCATTAAAACATTTCTATAATACCATGTTCCACGTAGGTGATGAAACCCAGAGAGAGGAGAACCGCACCCAGATGGAAACTCAGACCCTGCACATGGGGAACGCCTCACATTGAAGAGGAAACAAAATCAACAAGATAGATTTCACACGTAAACTAAATGTACAGTGTTAAGGTGTTGACAAAATGAAACGTTAGTGGAAGTTAATACTGTGTAAGACAATGTGCTGAAAAACGTATCTTAAGTA
The DNA here is from genome assembly GCA_036024795.1 of Galaxias rostratus. Classification (NCBI taxonomy): domain Eukaryota; kingdom Metazoa; phylum Chordata; class Actinopteri; order Galaxiiformes; family Galaxiidae; genus Galaxias; species Galaxias rostratus. The sequence goes on along the minus strand of JAVQJS010103809.1, from coordinate 8,010 downwards.
TATCAAGTAAAAGTGTTATGCTTTTAACCAGCTTGCATCCAAACTAGACTATGGAGAGAATGGCATTGATGCAACGATTGTCCACTTAGCATTATTGTACGGTTGGATCACTGTGCTAGCACTACTCACAGAGGACTACAAAAACATTACAAGCAAAACAAATACACTTTTTGCCCTCAGTACTTTTCTATTAACATATTTTCCAGCCAATTTAAAAAAAGGTGCTGGCACACTTATGTAACACATCATAATATAAAAACCCAGATAGAAGGCAGGCACAGTTAACTATTAAGCACCATTAAACTGGCAAAAATACTGTAGTCAGATTACTCAGTCCGTACTGATCCATTCCTGGAAGAAACCGACTTACATGTAGTAAGGCACTGGCCGTGTATGTTACCAGGATGGCAGGAAACTTTCCAAGTTTCATGGCACTTTTGAAAACATCTGAAAAGCAAACACAGGTTCGGTTAATAACATTCCACATGTTAACTATTTAAAGGCAGAAAGCACACACTTACTAAATACTGTAAGACCTGATTAAAGAAAACTCTTCAACGTTCATCCACCACCAGAATGCATTGTGACTAGCTGCTGATGTTCTAGTGTCTGTAGTAGGGCCACTTTATGAAATCAGTTCAACTCACAGGCATTGAGCCAGCGAGACATGGGGATGTTCCAGGAGGTCACAACTAGAACCATAGAGCGAGGAAGCTCTACGCTGAGCGGTGTCACCACATTCATATCCCTGAATGAGCACAGACACAGCATTATAATGAGAACAATTACAATATCGCTAACTTAATTTTCATTATTAAAAAACAAACACAATCACAGCACAGCGAATTTTTACATTTATTCTTAAAACATATTTGTAACTTTTCTCATAACTCTTTATCAGCAAACAAATCAGGACAAATAGAAAACACTTTTTGCAATACATTCTCTAAGGAAATACATTTTTTTGCCATTTAAGATAACTGTTTATTTTCTTTCTTTTTTTTGTTACTTTGGGACAACTCTTTCCCCTTGAAAGAATAGTCTCCACCTCCTCAACTTTTTTGGAAACAAGAAGCTAGCAATGAGGGTTCAAACCGCCTAAACACACCATTTTAGATTGTCTTTTTCCACAGTGAAGCCAGCTCCTGCTAATGACGTTGTGCTTTCACTAAGGTGACCCACAAAGTAGTTGCTAAAGTGGAATGACAGGGCATTCTCGTATGCGTTGAGCCACCTGTAAGGTAAGCAAAGACACCAGAGTCCAACATTCTACTGAATCTATCCTAGGTAACTTCAGTAATAATACGTAGAAATTCATCAAAAAAGTGCTTGTCAAGTTCAATTATGCATTCAATTCTCTCTGAAAAAGCATACCTTTCTCCTTATCAAAGGAGCAAAACAGTACGAAAAATGATAAGATGCCTTCTTTGCTTTAAATGAAGACATCAACAAACCGAGAAGGAGGCAGGACTGTCAGTGGTGACAGGTGCACTTACTTCCCCACTTGCTTGCCCCCATCGACTGGTATGAAGTAGTAGAAGAGGTAGGGGGCGATGCAGTTAGACACCACCAGGCACAGCTGACTCTTCACTAAGCTGAGGCAAGACTTCCACAACCAGGACCAGCTCTGGAAAGGAAAACACAACATCATGACAAATAATCTCTTGCTTATCAGTTTTTAATCACTTTTAAAAACGAATCCAATGGTGGATGAGACTGAAAAGTATTTTGCGATTATAATCGCAATTTTGCACAAAACTTTTGATTCAGAAAAAAACACGTACAACTTTTTTGCCTTCCATGGCTCCCTTGTAGTTTGAGAAACTTATCCAAGGTCCGAAGATGACAGTACCCACAAAGAGGACGTATCCAAGGAAGGCAGTCAGGGAGGGCAAGGAGGTCACTGTGCCTCTGTCTAGGTCAAATGCAAGGGAGATGGCCTTCATTGCCACCACCATTTGGGGTCCTTAACAAAACAAATTGAGAACATAGAAAAAGTACTGTTTTTAGCATAGTAAATGGTTTTAGAATAAGTATTGTCAATAAAATAGGTCTTACTCATGAGGTCTGTACCTTTCAATTAGGTTAGTTAGTTTTTAATGAAGTATGTGTAACAATACCCTAAACTTGTTACATAACTATCATTTGTGCGCATTGGGGTGACATCCTTTTTACTATGTACACACTGCACTTGAAAAGTCAATTGCCAGAAACTTTGAAAACGTTCTGACATTTTCTTTAATTTATAATCAAATGTGTTACCTCTCAATTTATTCCAGGTCACAGTGTCAATCAAGTGCAGCTCACTAAAAAGTACAATAAACAGGGTTGGAACAAGTCAATACAAAGTAAAAAGAACAAGTAATCTTCTAGACAGAACTTATCACAGACCTGACATAACATTACAAAAATCTCAAACAAAATTATTTTAGGATTATACTACCTCAAACATTACTACAGTATGTAGTTATATCAGATATACAGAATATAAAAAGTCTGACTGTAGTCACTGCACATTGTTCTAAAACAACTTGCCTGAAAAGTATGCCTTGCAGTATGAATAATAATACCTTTAGTTTAAAAGCGCCTTCTTAAAACCAAGGGTCATTTTATAAATAAAGTGTACCTGTTCATAATCCAATTATATTTACCCCATGAGTAGATAGATGAGAATGGCACCTGACAGAAAGATGCCTTTGCTGCTGGAATGGCGGTTGAGAATCAGGACCAGATAGCAGAGGAAACATAGCAGCAACACCCAAAGCATGTGGTGCTCAAAGAACTGGTAGAGAGCGTACAGCCCAGTGGCCATGGAACACAGGTCCTTTAGAGAGGGCGAGGTGTCTGCAGAAAGAAATAACACAATACTGTAATCTAGACTTAGAAAGATTCAGGCATCCTAGACTGTTTTAGTAGAAGCATATTAAACTGTTTTTCACTAGTTTTGCGTTTGGCTAAGTTTAGTGCCACGACTGGTAGCAAGAGGTGAACCGGGACCCTGCAGAGGTTGCACAGGCAGTCCTACTTCTCCAGGGCAGAAGGTTTGCTGTCCCCCAGCACAGTCACAAGAGCATGGAGGAGATTTCAGGGGACAGGCAGTTACTATAGGAAAGCTGGACAGGGCTGTAGAGGGTCCTTAACCCATCACCAGAACCGGTAAATGCTCCTTTCCTCCTTGCGCACAACAAGGGCCGGCCTCATGTGGCGATAGTATCCAGGCAGTCCCTGGAGGATGAAGGAATTACTTGACTGGCCTCCACACCCGCCAGACCAAATCCAATAGAAAACCTCTGGGACATTATGTTTTGCTCATTCAAATGCCGCTAGGTTTCACCTCTGACTGACCAGGATCTCAGTGATGCCCTGGTCCAGATCTGGGAGGAGATACCTCAGGACAGCATCCGTCACCTCATTAGGAGCATGCCCCGACATTGCCAAGCATGCATACATGGGAGCAATATACAGTACTGAGTTCAATTTTTAGATGCTATAACAAAATGTCTGAAAAATGGACAACCCTGCCGCATCATTTTTTTCACTTTGATTTTTGGGGTTTCATTGAATGCTCTCTCTCAACCCTGTAGTTGATCCTTTTTATTTCCATCAAATAATGTGGTATTCTTTTCTTCCTAACACATTACCCAGTCCATATCAGTATAGATATCCAGCATGACTTTCCCCCCATTAAGATCTGATGTTTTTCAAAGTGTTCCTATAATTGTACAGTGTATACACAGCTAGCTTTAAACGTAATACTATGAATCCTTGAGTTAAGTTTCGTACCAACTAATTTAAAAGTAAATACATGTTTTCTTGCAGCCTCTGTCTCCAATCAGGAAAGAACAGACCCAACGTGTGCAATGATGATCTTGTGTTGTTTTCACAAATGGTGCTTTTGTAAACTCACCCAATGTGCAGACAACTCTGCACACCAAGCAGAGAAGCAGCAGATGCCCCACTTGTTCCAGACCTTGCTGCAGAGTAGGAAGAATGCAATTTTCTGCAAGTTGGTAGTAGAATTCCATCCTGTTGAAGGATTCCATGATTTAACGTCAGTTTGGCACCATCCGCTGCCCTTTGACTCGGAGCTGCTGCGGAGGTTTGAAATACTTCAATTTTTAGGTAAGTTGCAGTTCATAAACAAAATCCAAAGAAAATGTTTGACGTTGAAAATGCACCATTTTTTGTTTGCTTTTGATTAAACACCATACATTCAGGTATATTATGTTTTGTATTAATGTGTAGTCTTACTCCTTTTTGTTTTATTTCGTGAAAAAACGTTTTCTTCTTGAGTCAATTGAGAGAGTACCAAGATGGATGTTGGGGGAAAATGTTCATGCCAAAGCAGTTGTGATCGGAGCGAGTCCTAATTTATGCAAAGTAAAACCTCTGCTTAGCTTCACTCTGGATGCGTTAGACGCATTTTATATTGCAGTCTCGCTGTCTCTGTTTGAACTTACAAATACAATAGTCTAAAGTTTATGTTTTGCAAAGTGCGCTCCCGCCGGCACAGGGTTGAATTGGTTTCCGAATGCACCCCTCATAGGTAAACCCTTAGCACACTAGCTAAGCTTAAAAGCTAGCTAGTATGGTACATCCAGTTCCTTTAATCACAATATGCAGATGGAATAATCGTATTATTTTGGTTGACTAACATTAGCGTGCTGCTCACATTTGATAGAAACAACAGCCTAACGTTATATTCCATTAACCAACTGTTGTCTAACTTAGGTCAAGCTACTTGCCAACGTTGGTAACGTTGTTAGCTTACCAGCCACCAGCTAGCAGATATTTTCTTTTTGCGTCCAAACCATCTTGTGTAAAGACAAGTCAACCCTGCCAACGAGCAACCAGCAGGGGGTGTGCCTCAGCCTTTACTTACATGTTCATTACGTTGATGCCCTCGAAGGAAGAACTATGGTGGTTCCAGACTTTTTAATGTAATGATAAAACCTATACTGCGGTAATTGTGATCAAATTTATTTGGTAATTTCGTATATTCTAGAGTCGAGAACATAATAGAATCCAGACAAATATGATATATATAACATACAATATATTATACATTATAACACAAAGTTGCTATATATTACAAGTCTTATAAAGAAAAACGTTATATCTAGCCTTCATTATTTTCAAATTTGATATTATATTTACGGGAGTCACTTCCTCAAATCGCTTAAGCATAAATAAAACCATAGGCACAGTGCACTTCTGTGCTGTTAAAAGCAACATGTTCCAAGCGTCCAATGTATTCTCAACCCGGGTGCACGTCACATGGTCGGCTTTTCTTTATGACTGTAATATTCAAAGGGCTCTTATGTTTTAGTGCTAGGAGCCAACCATGCTTTTCCGTTACGTTTTTGTATTTTTCTCTCATTTGTCCAGAAACATATGACAGTAAGACTGCACAGAGCTGATTTAATTCCAGTTTCTATTGTGGCTTTCCAGAACAGTTGTAATTGTGGTGCTGTTGTACCAGTGAATGAGCAAAACTTCTTGTGTTCGCAGAAGGTTTTTTTTATGTGTGTGCTAATGAGTTTACCTCCGGGTGGTCTGGTCAGTACATCCGACTCAAAGCCCAGTCATAATTTCTTTGTTCTTGAGCTATCATTTGGTTTGACATTTCCTCTTACTTTCCTCTTCAGTCTGCTCAGTTTTGTTAGCTTTAGTCACAATTTCAGAGACGGGGTAAAATATAATACTATTGTGACACTATTCATCGTATATTAACACAATAACAATCACAGTTATCAAGGATTCCATAATCACAAAAACCTTTTAAAATCATAATTTTGACCAAGGTTATAACAAAATCCTTAATACTTTTTACCAGTGCTTATTAATGAAAGGCCAAGTGGTATTCACCAACCAGACACAAACTGTTTAGTAAAGCCAAACAGATTCCCTCTCCAAACATCAAATGTTTAGTATGCGTATTCCCTCTCCGCTTATAAACTGTTTTTCAGCACCTACTCTTGCAAGAGGAGAAGGATTGACTTTCCAGAGGGGCTGACCCCCCCTTTTCAGGAAACACCTTGGTGAGGTCAGAGATTAAACAATGAAAAGTGAGTAGCCTAATTTCTGAACCTACCCCCACCCTCCCCTACCTTCATCGGTGTAGCTCGGATCCATTAGAGCCAGCCTGCTTTCCACTGCGGGGCTTGTTGAGTGCCTACTTTTTTATAAATATGAAATACCATTTACTCTAAAGTATGCTCTCTTATCCACAGTTTCCCCCAGAGCAGAAGGGCAACGTAACGACAGGCGATGCATAGATTTTCCATATGCCTTGGTCTGCTGCATAGAAACATGGAACCATGGAACACAGTTTGTGTGGCGTCTTCCATACTCCAAACATAAACATTTTTACCTTACTTCTTGTCTCAAGTGTTTTTTTTTTAATAGTTACCTTTTTTATCGTTTGACAATACCTTGACTACATTGACTTAAAAAGTCAAAGTTTTTTGGTTTAAGTACAAAGGTTGACATATGTCACTGTCATGATTTCGTAGGTAATCAAAATAGAATGTATTGATGATATGCATCTTGTTATACACAAAATAGATTTTCTGTGATCAACAAAAAGATAATTACAGACACCATGATACAAATACTAGGACAGACCAAAATATATATATATATATATTAGACACTACTAAAAGACGCAGCCATAAGTATCAACAAAAGGTCTATTAAAATGGTTAATAGTAATTGCTAGGTGTTCTGTTTTTAGTAACTCAAAAAAATGGGTAGACAGCTGCATTTAATTGGTGAGGATTTCCTTAGAGCACATTGCGTAAGTATGGGGGAAGACGTTCTCCATTGAGGTGATTTGCATACAGATGCCAACTTGGGGCCACTGGCGAGAGAAAGGGTGTTCCTATATAGTAGGGCCCCAACACTTCTGGTTGCCCAGGGATACTAAGTTCCGCCAGCCTGCTGGGTCGGCGTCATAGCATTAGGAATGTGTGTCCTTGCAGAAGTATGGGTTGATGTTATGTGAGCTTTGGTTTTCTAACATATTTGTTGTCTTGAGGCCACGCTGATTAAGTGCAGAGAGACAGATTCGACCCTTCATTTTTGGATGAGATGATGGTCTATATCAGATGACAACAGATTTTGCAGAAAACGAGTGTGCTTAATTGGGGTCCTGTGAAAAAGAGACAGGGTTGCCAAGTGGTGGGGGCTTACACCAAGACAGGTGGCAAGAACATCTAAGCACGTGATTATCCCCTTTGGCAGTGTTTCTGAGTGTGTAGAAGGGTTGGCAAATTGTCATACTTACCCAGCATACACAAATACATTTAGTGATATGTTTTGGGACATCTGCTTTGAGCGTTTGGTACTCACCTCGAAGTTGCCTGAAAAAAAGTTGATAAGAAATAGATCTGACATTTAACTTGCATTACAAATAAATCAAAAGTAGCCTTCCGTTGTTGTTTTTTAATAAACAAATATCTACATATAGTATCATGAATGAGCAGTGCATCCGTTGCTCTCATAATGTCTTTTGAGAAGAATTAGTCTAACTCTAGGGTGCCAGCTGTTTCGCAGAGACTTTTCTCACTATTCACACCGACTACGTAAAATAATATGCTCACACAAATGCTGACACACTCGCACACACACACACACAATGCATGCCCGCATTGCTCCTGGACAGGCAGCCACTCGCTCAATGGCCTGGAAACGATCCTGGTAGCGTAGCCCACAAGTGTGAGCAGCCTTTGTCATTGTAATAAGGCTTTGACGGGGTGTGCCAGGGTCAAAGTGTGTGTGTGTGTGTGTGTGTGTGTGTGTGTGTGTCTGCGCGTGTGTATGGCAGAACAGCTAGCCAGACAGCTGAGGATCTGACTATAGACTACAACTTGACATAAAAAGAGAGAGAGTGAAAGAGAGAGAGATAGATAGATAGATAGATAGATAGATAGATAGATAGATAGATAGATAGATAGATAGATAGATAGATAGATAGATAGATAGATAGATAGATAGATAGATAGATAG